>JAQIWN010000576.1:0-30095 GCA_034699025.1 Entomobrya cf. arborea Gr-Col-00668 | reverse complement strand
AGTTTGGTAATTATGTAGTTTTAAAACCCCGTTTGATAGTTTAAATAATATTTAACGTAAGTTGTCGAAAGTAGATTAAATACTTTAATCTTACGGTTATTAAATGATTTCTCCTTCTCAGAGATCTAAAGCATCTCCATATCCCATATATTTACTTTCACCGATTGAATAACCATTCACTATTGGATATGCATCTAGCACTTCAGAATATGATTTTTGGATCCATGCTTATAACTGAAGCAAACATTTATCGATAAAATGAACTTTTGTTTTTAATGTTTGGAAAACATTACAAAATTCATCAGACGTATGTAGTATTATGGCTTAAAATGAATAAGCATAAAAAATAAACTGTATCAGAGACGCTAAATAACAATAATAGTTTTGAATTGAAATATAGTCAAACAGATAAAAATTTCACATGTTTAACAGACAATCTCCTGATATATTCCCAAAGTAAATTCGTTTTGTTTTCAAGTGTTTTTAAACTCGGAAATGTTTTACAATGCCCTTTCTTAAATATTTTTTCAGAGCATTTGAAGTTTACTTACATACCTTCAAAGATTTGTTTTGCTCTAAAATTCAGTAGCATCATAATCATCGTGATCGAAACTGAAAAACATCGACTATGTTACTATTTGTTGTATGAGCAGAATGAGGAAAATGTTTTTATTTGGTGGTTCCCTGTGTACATGGTGGTATAAGCTCTATTTGATAGTTTGACTAAATTTTCTCTACACATCACTTGGGAGTTACTTACTTACTGCTTGCTTACTTATATTACCTCAAACGTTACAACATTTTGTATAATATACCAAGAGAGAGAAAGGTCTGATGATATTTTTATGATGATGGCAGTCGTACTACATTGGACAACCATATAGGTAGGTACACAAAAAGTACACACATCCTTCTCTTCTTTAGCCGAGTATTCTTTTTTCATCTAATATTCATCAGCAAGTTATGGGAAACTGCTAAGTTTTTCATAGCCTGGATGGAATTTTAAATAAATTGTGGGAGAAAATCTAATGACTGTGGGGAAAGGGAACACCAACATCATCCTCGTCGTGCTCGTCATCATGGATGAAGTGCAGTACTGTTCTGTGGAAATTTTATGCCTTGCTTCTTCTCTTTTTCTTGCTCACACTCACTTACTTTTATATTATTATGGAATGGAACATTATTATGAACTCGCTCCTTTTTTAGTCACTCACTCACTTAACTTTGTGAAATAGTCTGAGTCTGACTGAGTGAGAGCATCTACTTTTCTACAAAACGATTAGAGAACATGGCCATGGTCTTGCCTACTGCCTACCTTTGGGTAGCTACATTCATTTCTGTGGAAATGTTAGATAAAATATATAAAGAAAGTTACCATTAACTTCTCTTCTCCTTTTTCTTTCTATTCACTTTCATCCATCTATTCTTTCTCCTCAAATCTTTTGCAAAATTTACCATCATCGCTTCCTTCTCGTTGCCCTTCTCTCTTTTATACTCTCCATCCGCTTAAACTTATTTAAACTTATTTATGTACTCGTTTGAACTACGGTTGTGGTTATTACCTACCCTTTCGCTTATTACAAAGCTAAAGCAGTTCATGTTTTTTCAACTTGCATGTATGTCCGTTAGTCCTACTGTTTACACAGATAATATTGTAAAAAGTGAAAACATGTTTCTAATACCTCTCTTCAACCAAATTAGAATTCATTTTTTACCTTTTAGCAGGGTCAACCAATTTTGCTAACTAGCAAACTTTCTAATTACGTCAGATTAATCGATCAGTAAAATCAGGTTTCAAAAATAAAAAATGGACGGAAGGACAAGTAACCAACAATCCCTTACCATGGTTACTTTCAGGCACATACACTACAATAATTTTGCTTTCGCTACTTTATCACACCTACTTTTGTAATTACACTGTTATTCTATTGTAAACAAAGTGAATGAGCCTTTATTGTGTTCACACAAGGAACCAACTATGAGAAAACACAAAGAAATACTACTCGTGTAGTAATGAGTGTGGGGCCACAGCTACATATTTGTTCATTATTATCATCATCAGGAAAAGCAGCCTTTCCCCGTGTGCAATTTTCTACATTTTTATTATGTCAACAAAATAACTACTTTATAATAATAGCATTTCAGCGCATTACATACTACAGCTTCTCTACTTACGACGACACCGTAATAACGTTGTGTTGCCACTCACTAAACACGAGGCGTAATTTACCAGTTATTACTCGCTCGTCTGGAAACGACTCGCGCCGCACAAGTAAAATTACGTTACAATAATGATAAATAAAACGAGATGGTGAGTTCAAAATGCAGTGTAGGAAAAAAATGAGATATACGGCGAGGCGTTTTAAACGAACGAACACCACCAAAAAGTTATCATCTTCATCAGCATAGCAGCCTTTTTATTTGGTATTCTTGGTACTTTACTTTTTCATTCATGGGCTGAGTCAGTCTACTACACTATTTACTTGAACCTTTTCTCTCTCTCTCTCGCTCTTTCCATCCATTTTATTATTCTTTTCATAAAAGAAAATGAATCTCTTTTGTGTATAAAGCATAATATGAAATATTCACGCGCCTGCTTTTTCAGAGCCTTTCCTGCTCCTTCCTCAGTCAAATTATCTGGATGCTGATGGTGGCGGTGATGGCGATGATGATAGCATGTTGTGTTTGTGTTTCTGTGGCAATGGTAGTCTACTACCGTTATTTAGGAGGCTTTAGATTCTTACTAGCAACAGAGAGAGATGAAAAGATTTTTCATATTTACTGCAAATTGCTTGTAAGTCATCATCGTCGTGTCGCCGTCTTTGTTAATCTACTTCAGCTTTGGTTGATGGTGTGAGGAATACCTAATGGCTTTGTAGAGATTTATTTTAGTAAAAGTATTTGGTAAATAATTTTGTGCAGGTTTGGTGGAAATATGTGTCATATCACAAAAATTCTACAACTTCCGGACTCATTATATCAGAAAAATACAAATCAACATTTTTTACTATGCATATTAATTTTTGAATGAATGGGTTAACATTTGATTGCTAATTAGTAGATAAATCGTAAATCACACAGATGGTATTAAAAAATGTGCATTTAAAGACCTGCAATCCGTTTTTTATGGGGAAATAATGTGACAGCTTAGAAAAGGATGATTTGAAGTCATGTAAAATTAAAAGATAAAGTTAAGGGGCACATTTCGTGGGCTATAACTAATAAGCCACACACAAACTAAAAGTTCTTGTAATGTGACATGCACCGCCGAGTGAATATGAGGAAGTATAAAATGTGTATTTATGTATGTGTTTCCGCTTTGTTACAATTCCGAATTCATTGCCCTGAATAAAAATTGTCCAGTTTAGCGTTCATTAGTTTCGGGGTGTGAATCCGTATATGAAAATGATATATTGCTGTCGAGAGAGTTTTGTGTAAGGCCTGCAGAGACAGAAAGAGAGAGTGATATAAAAGAGGAGAACATGATCATGAATGTCATTACTGCCTTGTTCTGGATGAACGCTTTTTTTGCTTGTTGGTCCACTGCTGGTGGTATATGGTTTCGTATATATATAAGTATGGCTTTGTAATTTGTAAGACCAGCATAGAATTTTTTTTACAAATACATGCATCTGGTGTATTCTTCTGACTAGTTACAGAAAGAGCGATTATGTAAAACACTTGTTGTCATATTATTTTTATGCGCTTTCCCTGTATTTTTTCTGAGTTTACGAGACGATGAGTCCCGTTCCGGTTGTGATTTCATTACACGGTTACATTGCACCCATCAGTGTACAGTTCAGTAAATAATAATACCAAACATTTTGTTCAAATTAAGGGCCATACGGTGGTGCAGTTGGGTAATAATAACAGCATTATCATTAGTATGTCATGTTATACGTATGAAAAGGAAAGGGTCAATTTAAACACATTGGATCGGAGATCAGATGCTGTGAACAAAAAAAAAGTAAGGCGAGAAATGATCATGTTTCTCCTTTGCTCCTTTGGGCCTTTGCCATGAAAAATCAATCTTTTTTTGTAACATTAATTCCGTTTAGTACACATGAGTGGATTTTCATGCATCTCATTATTTGCTGGTTGGTATCTAATTTTTTCCGGATAGGATGTTTCGATTATGTAATGTTAAATTACGATAAAGTAGGGGGAGTCAATGTATTTTATGTCCTATTAGACCAATTGAAGAAATGTTGCAAGACGAGCACTATGTGTGTAAGTTTTCAATTATGTACACGATTCTTGAGTTCGGATTGTCTCGTAATACCCCACTATTGGTATCCCAGGATATCTAAAGGCTTAACGCATTTTTTAAAATCTATTTTAATATTATGGTTGATTGTTTGGTAAGTTAAAATGTTTAAAAAGCCAAAAAAAATATTTCAACTTACACTCACTTTGCATTTGACACCCTTATTAAACTGTAGTTATACCATTTCATTTTAAAGTATTATTAAAGTTTCGCAAAATTGTGTTTCTAATACTGAAATATTCGATAAAAAAAAAGTTTTTCCAGGAAAGTATGGAAACTAAAATTTAGGTTACGATAAAGTGCATGCATTAATTAGTCATCCATCATTCATTTGCATTTGGTGCGGTACTGAAAGCAAGGTACAAGGGACGTATTATGTCTGTGCGCTGCGCTGTATCAACTTAAAGAACGAGTGCTCTATCTAGTAGAGAGTAAGTCAAACTTTTCTCCGAACTGAAATGCGTACCTACTCCACTCAATAAGATCTTATTATGCATGTTGCAGAAAACTATGGGTATTTACTAAAGAGTTCAAGGTTTATGAATCAGTGCATGAAATAATAGCTTTTAATTTGATGAAGAATGATTATTGGTCCTGATGTTGTATGCTGTTTTGGTGGCTCTTCATACAGTGACTATTCATGTGCATGAGATGTATATTTTCAGTTTATTCAATGAATGAAAACTTCTTAATGAAACCAAATTTTGAGTTACATAAAAAATCTAATATTTTTATTTACTTTTTTATTTAGTCGGTATATATTAATAGTAGTAACAATACCAAGATCTGAAATACACAAGTAATGTAGAATGATATTTTGCAGTTTGCTTTGATTTGTACACGAAATTAAGTATGACTTCAAATTAGATGCATAACTGTTAACGTATAATTATGATGTTGAATGTTTCTGACTGAACTTAACGTAAGTTTGTTTACAATTTGCGTGGCTACTTTTCGTGTAATAACGACTAGGACATTGCTGAAATATTGCTCTATGTAACTATACAACACAATTACTATTCTAAATTTATAATACACAATTGTGTTACGGAACTACATTATATTATAAGTAATATTACGGTTACGGTTTTTATATCAGACTCACAAGTTGTGTAATTATTGTTTGTTTGATTAGAGTTTAAGGAAGCATGTCCCTAATTTACCCAAAATCTCCGTACATTTAGCAATATAATCTGCAAGATGAGTTCACAAATATGATCTTCACTAATACGTAAAATGCTGTTTATAAATAACTACAAAATATTACTAAGGAGTTTGTTTTCTTCGGAAGCTGCTGCTTCCGCAGCAGTATCGTCAACCGAGGCGGATGATACCGACAAAGAAAGCGGTCTCACGGGGAATGTTGTTCGTTTAGAAAGTTTAGACAAACTTTCTTCTATGGTAATCACCTCATTTGCAAGGGGATGAAAATGAGTGAGCATCCATTCGTGAACACTCCATTCTGGAAACATAGAATTCAATGCAGTGACCAGGCTTGTTTGGAGTCTCTGTAATTCCACACGCAATTTCATGATTTCCTGAAGAATAGATTCGACGTGAGAGGGGCTAGAGAATTGGAGCTGTAAGTTGATACTTTGAATCCATCCAAGGAAAACGTGTTGCTCCTTGATCCTCTTCATATTATTCTATAAACAACGAACAAGAACTCATTAAAAATTTAAAACCAAGCAATTCATCATAGTAAAAAATAGTGAAAAATACAAGCTAGACTTACCTGAAGTGTGGCCAGGGAAACAACTTCATTATAAATCTGAGATCCTGGAAAGCGACAGAACATCATGTCTGGTCCACAGTCCAAGTACGTCGACGCAATCGAAAAAATCTTCTCCATTCTTGGCTGTTGTCCGGTAGAACTCAAATAAAACATGCAAGACACCAGTGATGGAACTGCCACTGGAAAAATTTCGCACAAAACGGAAAAATGATCGTAGCGTTGCCACCCTGTGAGGAATATTCCTTTGAAGTCAATCTTGTTGTGGTACTCGGATATCACATCCATCCAAGCGTAATGATTGGATAGGTATAGCGTCTCATTGACAGTCACTGAATTGGGCTTATTCGCACCTTTGAATGCACTACCCACCCAAACCGACTTGAAAATGTTGGAATATTTTTGCCAAATGTTTGGACGGAGATGATTGGCGACGTCAGGGTTATAATTCCACACCACTATTTCCACCAAATCCCCAATACCGTACCGTAGTATTACCCTCTCTTCCAGGTTACGGAATTCGTCATCCCACATTAGTGGCTGAACCTTATGTTTCTCTTTAACGTAGGTAGCCACGTGTTTCGCATGATGCAGAAATAAATCCGCGTTCTCCATTTTGTGCCTGTTCATTCGATCATGACAAACTGGACACAAGCCAATATAGTACACTTCATCTGAACCAATGTGAAGATACTCAATATCTGGATGAAGATTCATAACTTGGTCAATCATTTCCTGAACTAACTCGATAGACTGATTGTTCGAGGGACAAAGTACTTGAGTGTATTTCGGCACTTCCCTTAAAGGAACAAATTCTTCCAGTTTCAACACAAATTCCAAGTGTCCAAACGTTTGAACCAAAGGAATAACCTGAAAATGTATTTTTAAAAAAATATTGAAACGTCTCATGTTAAATTCATTTAATTCGAGTAAACCTCTGACTACTTTAATAGTAATTATGCACAGTCACCTGTAAATTATTTGCTTTTGCCAACCCCAAAATCGCTTGAATATCCGACACATTGTACGCAGCCCGATTAGTAATACCTGCCAATTTCCCATGAAACGGAAACATGTCCTCATACTCCATGAGGACCCCAGTCACTCCAATATTTTTCAGAAATGAGAAAATTGTCTTAAAAGCATCCACCGTTGGTGGCATTCCCTTCAAGTCAAAATGGACCATTTTATGTCTTAAGTTAACCACAGGAGAGCCCTGGGGCTCATTACTTCTTCCCAGAGCATCCATCATTTCTCCTCCTCCAGAAGCTCCTCCCACACCAGGCCCTATCGACCCTTGTTCCATCATCATTACAATGTCACTACGAAACAAATCTGCTCCTTCTCCACTCCCAAATCTACTACTACCAACAAAATACGACTTTCTCCCACCTGACAAACTAAATATTCTTCGGTACAAGTGTATCGCGTAAAATAATAGTGTACAGAAAAAAATAACACATATCACCCGGATAATAAATCCTTTCCTAACTGCAACTGTCATCTTGTCAGGTGGCACTAACTCACTTAACGTCACCTATTACATTATACATCTATTATCCCAGTGTAGCTATGCTTTCTTTACATTTCAATCCCTTTTGTCGACAACATTTCACTTCACAAACTTCACAACAGTTTAATTTTACTTCTTTGATGTCTCTTGTTTGTTTCATAATTCACAACGCTATTCCCCTTAACAAAGTAACCAAACCAGCAATCTAACTGCTGTGAGTCGTGTCGTCGTGACTGAGGTGTACAGTGCACATCGTCATCATCCAAATTATAAAATGTTTTGAAAATTCTACAAAGCTTTTTCGCCAGTCTCTAGAGTCTGGCATATTATTAGCCTTTTTCTTGCGCATTTGCTTTTTGCCAGCTTACAATACCGCCTACACAACCAACAACAAACCTACTCATCAGCTCAAACATTGAAGATGATAAGAGGCTTCGTTTTTTTGGGTCCGTCCAGTATACACGGTAATTTTAAAGTTTAAAATAATAAATTCTAATCAATGGCGACCGATTTGCGATGGTATGAAATATTAACGTTAATTATGATTGCTAAACAATGAATTAGTTTTAATTGAAGTCGATTCTGAAGATAATGGATTTTGCGCTTTCTATTGTGTAGGGCCCACAGCAGCACTGCATCAAGTGACTCACCGACCAACCCAACAGTACGCTTTTGTGCACCATTCAGTACACACTTTCTCTGCTGTATTGTCAGCTGACAGACACAATCTTTCAAACTAATTTTTTTGAAGTCGTGAAGTGACAGTTTAGTGCTTTTTTGAACTATAGTTCTTGTACACACGACTGATTTTAAGTCTGTTAAAATATATTTTTAAAAAATTCTGCTCTAGGTTCAGTGTAACATTTTCTTTTATCGAAGGTATGTCGTCGTCTGACGATGAAGCCCATGCTGGATCTCACATATTTTATAGAGATCGACCTGAATGGCAAGATGTGATCCCAATTGCGTCCGATGAAGGTCCCCTCCCCGTAGTATCAATTGATTATTCGGATCAATGTAAGTTTGTGAAGTATGTCGTTTTTTGTGCTGAAATTCCTGATGTTGCATCAGGATGCTGTTTAAAATTGGATAAATGTGAAGGTTATTTTTATTTCATATAATTATTACAGTTGCTGACGTTTACGATTATGTTAGAGGAGTAATAAGCACTGGAGAGCGATCTCCTCGTGTCTTAAGTTTAACCTGTGATGCAATTAGTTTAAATGCGGCCAATTATACTGTGTGGCAATTAAGGTACTGATACATACACATTAACATTAAAATAAAACAGATTTTTTTTTTGCATATTATTCTATTATTATATCTACTTGTTTTGTTTATGTTACAGGAGAGATGTTTTGGAAGCCCTGGGAGTACCAAAACTTGTAGATACGTATGGCCTAGATAGAGAGTTTGAGAAGGAGTTCAACTTTTGTGAAAGGATGATTGAGAATAACCAGAAAAACTATCAGGTGTGGCACCATCAAAAGGCTCTTGTAACCTGGGCAGTGGGGTATGACGAAGTAGCGAAGACAATGGCAGTTGTCGATAAAAACATACAAAGCATCATATTTAAACGCGAGCTTCAACTCACCAAACATATATTAGGGTTTGATGCTAAAAATTACCATGCCTGGCAACATCGTCAGTGGATCCTAAGTATTTTTAGGTAAGTTTCCTTAGATTTATTTATTTTTATCATTTTGTTTCTGTTTTTGTATACATATTTAATGCCGAAAAAAGTCGAAAATATTTTGATTACTATGTCAGAGACTTTTCAATGGAAATGGAATACATCAACAGCCTTCTTATGGACGATGTCCGCAATAACTCCGCCTGGAATCAAAGATATTTCATTTTCATGAACCTGAACGATTTTTCCCAGGAGAGTATAATTAAAGAAATGGCGGAAACGTGGAATTTTATAAAATTTGCTCTTACTAATGAGAGTCCTTTTAGTTATCTTCGAGGGTATGGTTTTTTATCCTGTTGTGTTTTACCATCTATTCCCATCGTAATTACTAAAAAGTGAAAACAGCAAATAAACAACACAAATTTTTATTTTTCTTCTTTGGTCTAAGTAGGTTAATCAACTTAGCTGGAGAATGCAAAATTCCATTTGAACAAGAATTAGCCAAAAGGTTCAGGGCTATAATGAAGGATGCTGACATAACAAGTGTTCCATTTTTCGCTTTGTACGTAGAGATTGTTGATGATCTTCTCAAAAGTGGCCATGGGGATGCTCTAATTTACCAAGAGGTTTGCAGCGTAAGTAGTTGTTTTGAAAATAATATTTCATCCTTTTTGAAAGTATCTATTTCATGTACACTGTTTCATTAAAATTGTTTTACAACATTTGCTTCATTTACAGCTCTTGGAGAACCTCATAGAGCATATCGACCCAGTAAGGAAAAATTACTGGGCGCACCTCAAAGGAATGTTTAAACTAGAACACGGAGATAAATTTAACGTGGAGGAATCAAATAGCTAAGCATTTTGGAATAGTAGGTACATACATATCTTAAGAGTGTGTATTGTAAATTAGGTAATATTGTACATTCGTACATATTCGATGGCAATTCTTTTTGTAAAGACAAATTGTTTATACGTAAAACAGATTTTGATCCCATTATTCGGTGATTGTCAAGGTATATAAGGAAGTTTTATAGGGTGTAGAAAATATGTACAGAATCATTTTACTTGATCAGTTTCCCTGTATATTACATTTGTTGAGGTATTATCATATTATTCATCTTTTAGCACTTAAAATACAATACAAAAGTTTCACTTTCGTGATGAACCTTCTTTTAGTATTTTTTCATTATTTCAAAACTTTAATTTGTCAGACATTTGCCATTTTGTTTACCTTTTCAAAGAATTTAAACGACGAAAAAATTCGAATGAAAATTAAAAAATAAATACATCACAGAATTCAATGAACCCTAATGTTTATACCAGTAATCTAAATCAGTAATTTAATTCAACAGATAATCTTATTTACCATCAAAGGATTCCATCACTTTCAAAAACAACAAGCAACTTCACTTTCCCCTGAACATTTGTCCGCATGATTAATCCTTTCATTGGCTAGGTTCATCAAAACCTGACATTTTAAGTAGACATTTAATTCGATCGACTCTAAAAATTCGTCTCAGAAACAAGTCACAGGTGCTAAAAGGATTTTCAGAAGTCCAATCAACAACATCACATTTCACACCCTGACTAGGACACATATTACACATCCTGTTCCTTTCTGTCAGTGAAACAAATTATAAACAAAGAATATTAAAAGAAAACAAGTCATATTATGATGTTTATTACATTGATGCCGTGTGCAACACCATTGGGGCAACAACAACACGCTGCTGTGGATGATGTGATTCGTGAGGCATAATACAAGATAGTGATGCATGATGGAGGATGTTATGAAATTAGACTTTAGAGACAGCTACAAGTATCCAGAAAAGAATGATTTTCCTGTTTTTGCTTTTGGAAAGCAAAACCCCGAGAACGAGTCTGAAAAATACAGACAAGTTATGGTATATGGCATAACATAGCAAAAATTGTGTGGGCGTCAGAAGCGACTGAAGCGAAAGACACGCTCTTACATCTGCAAAATTTGTTTTTGTTTACGAGAGATTTCTCTTCGTGCTTTGATTCATGGTCCGGACTAGTCCAGACAGTCTTCTGTCATTGCCTTTAGAACTTTAGCAACATAGTTTCCACGTCATTATTCACACAAACAATATTGGGATCTATATATTAGCAACACAACAACACCATACATTTATAAAAATGGTAATGCAGTGACTTGATGACATGTTTCATTTTCAATTTACACCTCAACAATCTTCATGTCGCTGCACTATCATTTCCAAGCTCTACCAGACTAGTGAATCAGGCTGAACAAGAAAACATTTACGATTGCGATAAATATCATAGAAACGTTTCATGCGTCAAAACTCCCTCACATAAAAAACTAGTGCAAACAATCGTGCTCGTCAAAAGTCAATTTTTTCATACACTCTGCTTCCATTTTCCGATAATTTGATTTTGCCACTCTTTTCCCCTTCCCACAGCGGACTCTGTGTAAAATAGTAAAATGCAACGTATTAAGAAAGGAACTGAATTCAGAAAATAATTTCCTTTCCCATTTACTCCATTGCTGCTCGTTGTTTGGTACTATGCTATGAAATGAAACTGTGCCAAGAAATCTATCACTCTTTTTTGTCACATGATTTTTGCCAATTGTAATTTATGCGTCACAATTCTTCTCTACAAATGGATGTAAATTGGATTGGAAATTAGAATATCTGGAATGCTTAAAACTTGATGCAGACTCATTGTGAGTACTGACGTGCCTACTCACGTCGAGTCATGTCACTCACGCAAAGTTCGCGGCAATTATGAATATGAAACAAAATGGATCATATTCAGACTCCAACAGGAAGACAAAAGTGTTTAGTTCAAAAATATTTTGATTTAAGTTTCCCTCTCTATTCCACATTCTATTTATTGCTCCAACATTCCAACAAGGTTGAAAAGTTGTCTGCATTTTTTAAAAATTAAACTACGTCGTAAAAAGTCGTTTTATGGATTTGTATATAAAAGGTTTTTTGAACAATTATTAAAAACAAGAACATCCGCACACGTATTAATCAGATTAAAAAATCAAGAGGAGGAAAATGGAAAATGAGTAGAATCAAACAAAATACGTACGCCTTTACTTTTTTTTACTGATAATACAAAATTCAAGCGCGAAAATGGAAATTAATTCCAGAATTCCAAGAATATTTCAAAAGCAATCATCTTCATTTTATCAATTTCCCAACAACCAACCAAGCTTCTTCCTATTGAAAATTATCAGTATAGACAGTAGACTCGCTTTAACATATCGTAAGCTTTCATTCTATTACTAGTGCGACTTATTCGCATTCAGCATTTTTATTGTTACTACTGCAATTTTCTACGACGACAGACGACATGCTTTGTTCTTTGTTTTTTCATTGCCTATGAAGAAATGATACGAGAACACCAAGCTTTGCAGATCGCCATCAATACCACACCACCACCATCCCACTACAAAGAGCAGCTTCTATCCACGTGTTAGGTTAGGATGTTTGGAATTTGGAAATAACTTACTATAAAGAATATAAACTCAGCGATTGTAAGTATACTGCATAAAAATGAGGTGTGATTGTATTTGTGAATTTTACCCTGTTTGTGGGTGTCTCACGATTTTAGGTTCCAGATTCCAGATGCATAATATTATATGCATGCTCCAAAAAACTCATCATTTATTACGTAATGTTGATCAAAAGCATGTTTTCTTACATACATGCATGTATTTGCTTAATATTTCGCTTTTGTTCTTTTTAGACGGGCTACATTATTCACGTCATCATTTAAAGTCATAAAACCTGGGTTGCTAGGCAACAATCTTGTTTTTTTTTTGCCAGTTGCACATAAAAAAATCTCAGCTTGTTGTCACCCAGCCACCCTCTACTTCTTGTTGGTAACGTTGTAATTTTATGGTCACCACATAATTACTGTATTATGTACACATACACGTATGCTTTGGAAAAGTGTGATGTGAGCTAGAGCGAACAAATAAAAAGATTCTTAATCAAGTAATTATCATATCATACATCACAAAGCAGATCACATATCGTTATTGGTTTATGCAATTGGCAAAGCCAAATGTGATATGTTTTGTGCAATAATGCAGTGAACATTGCATTGTTTCCTCCTCCAGATCCAGTCCAGTTCCAGACCACTTGATGTTCCACATATTATATTATACATGAATATAATAGCATGGAAAAGGGTATCAAAGCATACTATTTCCAGCCTACAATTTTTGCCAAATTTTTCTCACGTTTTATTATACTCAATCATTATGATCTTAGTTATCTTAAATAATGACCATGTGACTTTGTACCTATGTTGCTAGCGAAATAATACATTTAGCATTGGAATTTTCCACGTGTGCATGCGCATGTAATGTTTAATCGTGTATGTGCATATTTTTCCCCAATTGGAAGCTGAATTCCTGGATGTTCAAATTTCTAGTGATAGGGACGATTGCGATTGGTGTTGTATCGCTATCATTGTTGTTTGAGTGTGAAGTGTTTTACGGAGCCATGTGACCATGTTAAAAGTTAAATCATGTAATGTATCGTTGAAAGTTATTGAAGCAACTATTTCAGTTCAGTCCATTCAGACAAAACACACAAGATCAAGTTTGTAGTTTAGTAGCTAAATGCAATGTCACTGTCATCTATACAATTCAGCTTTCAACTCAGAAGTACTTTTAGGCACTTGTACGTACGTATAAAAATGTATTCCGTCAATTGCATGCTTTTTTAGTATCTGAATTCTCAAAACATATAATGGGATTGTCAATTGCAATAATGGTACATGATATTAAAGTTGCTGCCAATGCACAGTAATACAATCATGATTAATGCTGAATCTGTGGAACCGGACAAAATATGTAAAACTAAAGAGATATCCATGAAAGATATTTGTTGAATGTGGGGTGCTGCGCTGCTGATGGTGATCTTTACTGCCAATCCGCACACAACATATCAATATTAACGTCATAAATAGTATGATGGTAGCATACCCAATACCCACAAGAAAACAAAAGCTTAGTAAAGTAGCAGCGTTTTTTCTAACAAGTTTTCTGTTTTCTGTCCACACATGATACATTCTTCATCGCATGGCATGCTGGGCTTGCTGACGGAGTCGCTGTTTTCTTGAGCCATGATGGCATTGTTGTATGTTTTGCTGTGCAGTGGAAGTGCATGGAAAAATTCCTCTGATGAAAAATTGCTTATAAACTAAAAACCCCAATACGCCATAAATGTAAAGCTAACATTTATATTTTAAACCAAGCAGGATAAAGTGCTTATTTATTTATACATAGGGAATACGTAAATCAACATATTGGCCTGCTTGTATTTAATTATACGCTCCATTTCTCATGTTAAATGACAAAAAAGATGAAAATCCCCCAAAAAAATGTGATCATACGTATTTTAAACTGCTTCTTTTTACATCTTGTTTAGAATTCAAGCTTTGTCGCTTCTTCTGGACCTGGACACGTACAAAACATAAAGCTATAAGACAAACTTGCTATTCTGCTTGTTTTAAGTTTTCTCACCGTCAAAAAAGATACAACAGCTTAACAGCCCCCATCCATGATGATGATGATGCCATTGAATATGGTTACAATTTACAATACGCTTCCAATATTATGTTTTAAGCAATGGCAATGAACAAGGGCGACTATGACTATGCAACTCTTTTTTATTATTTATATTTGTGTGTGTGAAATATAAATGTATATCTCTTCAGTTCCATCTTTTTGCGTGCGATGCGATGATGATGATAAGCGTTTTTTTTTGTAGTGCAGTGCTTAAAGCACAACAGCAGCAGAAGAAGACCAACCAGTCAAGGTATAATTTTTAAAAACAGAAGATAATTTTAATCAGAAAAAACTCATCATCATCAGAGAATTAGAAGGTCCAGAGTGCAACATATCATACCACTATCTGTTCTGTGTACCACATAAACTACGTATTTTACATCATACAATACAAGTACAGTACAGCGCAGTGTAATAACTACTAATAAGGCAATGTAGCAGAAGCAGAGCAGCGTTGCAAGTTGCGAAGGATACACTACACAAAAGATACACATGAAACACGACTACGACGACCACCACCACACCGCTATAAAGATTACGTGCAGAGGGGACAATTGAAATGGTTTTGCCTCCAGTTTTCAACCAACCTTTACATTTGCCAAGGTAGCCAACCAGCCAGTAGTGCTAGTGCCAGTGCCACTGCTGCTGCTTCAGTTTTTTACCTCTTGTTGAATACGCCAAAAAAGTGAAGCAATTTGAAGCATCATCTTGTAAGCTTCTACCTAAAATCTTGTGGAGAGTAAAGTTGAGATTGTGTAAGTAAAAAAGAATCACTTAAATATACATTTTTTTGTTTGGTTGAATAGTTTCTTAGTTTTACACGGACAGTTAACGAAATTATTTTGAAAGTGGGTAAGTTAATTGGATGGGAAATTAGAAGAGGTATTTTATAGAATGTGTTGTAGTTTCAGAAAAAGACGAAAAGGTCATTTTTAATTTAGAAATTTTTCTTGTGGAAACTGTAAAGTAGATTCATTGAAGTAATAATAATCATTTTGAGTTGTGTTTTGGGATTTTCCAGTGTAACATCTTGTCACGTACTCCATTTCACTTAATCAGTATTCCCGATCTTTCACTTTCACCAGTTAAATGTGGAGTGTAAGTGTCGAGAAATTATGAATGGGTTTGTTTAATGTCAGTTCACTTCACACATGTAGCATTAGAGTGCGCATTCCTTAGGGTAAATATTAGTGAAATCTTAAATGGCATACTGATCTTTATGACATCCATCATCCATCTATCTCTGAAATAAGCATCTTGTCACAGACAAACTACAATAGTCAGCCGTAGTAATTGTCAATATACTTTTTAAGAGAAAATGATTTTACAATTTTCTGATCTGAAATCTGAAATCTGAAATTTTGGTTGTTCGTTACGTATCCTCAAGTAAATTTGAGTGACAACGTGTCAAAGTGTGACTAGTTGCCTGTGAATAACGATAGGTGGATAATTATTGTGGAAGGGGTTCTAGAACTACATAGAACTATGCATTCAATTTCAGTTTTATAAAAATGTTTAACTGACTGTACATTGTTTATACACACATGCAGGTAAACCATGCATTTACTTAATTCTGTCGTTCAGCTTACGAGCACAAACCACTTGGTAATTTCGCCAGTTATGAGGAACCATTGTCTTCGAAAAAATCGGGTGTTTCATTATACCTGTATTATTTGCTACAAGATATTTCACATTCTTGTCAATATTAAGCATTTCTTCAGTTGTGTCAACGACGTTCATTTTATGCAACGTGTTCATTTCATTTGTCAGATGCAACTTAAGTAATGAATCATTTTTATCACATGATATTTGGTATCAGTATACCGGTTAGTCAGAAAAACATTTTAATTATTTGAAGAGTTCGAGATCTACACTTGCAACTAGAACAGAAAGTCGATTAAACACAATCAAGTGTTTTGTTAACTTCGTGCAGTATAATAATTATAATGTACTCGTTCGCAGTTCTCACAATGCAAGACAATGTCGATTTAATTTTTATCAGTATCTCAGAACTGAAAACAACAATAAAGCATTCAGTAGGTATTTAAAGTCAAGTGATTCGGTTTAGGGCACATGATTTTACAATGAGAGACCGCACTACCCCACATTTTAACAAGGTTTTAAATTATTCACTGATATGAAGTAAGTACTTACACACACTCGTACATTACTCTTTTAATACAATATGCATACTTACAAATACATGGAACTTTATGGAATTAAATACCTTCATTATTACGTTGTGATTGCGCAAAAGAATCAAGGCAAACCATTATATAAACTGTGCCGAAGTCTAAAGTTGAAGATCACGCATTTTTTCTCATTTTTTTTCTTTTGTGTAATTTCTCTTTCTAACTCCTTTCCATGGATACTCTAAAGTAATAAATGTAGATAGGATATTGGGTTAGAAAAGATGATCAGAATGAATTAAAGATAATATGGTGATTTTCTTACTACTGTGGCAAATATACAAAATCACATCACAGTTAAAGCAGCATGTTGAGTGCGTTTGTGTTTTTACGTGGAATAAAAATGCATAAATTACATATTATATGATGATCTTCTCAGAAGTATTATTCTCCTCCACTTCTTTTGGTTGTACATTTTAACTTGAATGAAGTAATTTAGTACGATGTGGCATGTCATGGTACCTTATGGACCATAATATACGCTATATGTATGATATTATGATGATAATGATAGTAATACCGGCAAAAAATGTAGACAATGCTTTTTTGTTATGAAGAACATCATAAAAATAAAAATGTATATTTGCTGTCTACTGGAATAGTATTACATATTACATACTAGCAGATTGGAAGTAGTGTAGTTAGTTAGTTCGTTAGAGAGTTATAATGATGGTGATATGTGATATATATACATATATTGATATGCTACGTAGTATAGCGTCGGATGATGATGTGTTGAACAGTGTGCGTGTGAACAAATAATAATAATCTTTTGACTACGATTGGAAAAAATTTAGAGTGTACTCTTCTACTGCTCAAGTCTAGAGTGACTAGTGTTGTAGTGAAAAACTTCGGTATTCGTGAGGGTCAGTGGGTTGAGTATTAATAACTCAAGAAACAATTTTTAGGACTGATTTTGCAGTATTTTTAGAGTTTAATTAGACATAACACTGGTAATATTAATTGAACGAGTTGTCAAGATTTAGAGTAAAAGACAGGTGTTGCGAATAGCGAATGTATTTATGACATTTTTTTTTGTTTTTTAGGTGTGTTTTAATAGTTTAGCCTGACAAATAAAATGGGACTCGAGCCGGACATTGGTCAGGCGGCAGACGCGAAAGTCGCGGAAGGAGACGGTGGGATCGTATCGGAAATTGTGAATGAAATTGTTTCCTCGCCAATTAACATTGCTTTAGTGCTGGCCATCATATTTCTCATATACAAAATAGTAGTGGGAAGGAGAGAAAGTAACTCAGAACCCTTACCTCCCCAACCCCCACCACTTCCAAAGCTAAAAAAGAGAGATATGACATTACAAGAACTACTCAAGTATGACGGGAAGCAGCCTGATGGTAGGGTACTTGTAGCAATCAATGGGAAGATATTTGATGTCACCAGAGGAAAGCGGTTTTATGGTCCTGGTAAGTAATGGAATGTACCATTTCAAGAAGACAGTTCAATGTTGACAACGCTTATAACATTTTAATATTTTATTTTTATGACATTACGTAGGCGGTCCGTACTCCACATTTGCTGGACATGATGCTTCCAGAGCTTTAGCGTTTTTTCAGGCTGATTTGGTTAAGGAAGAGTATGATGACTTGTCAGATCTTGACAGTAGGCAAATGGAATCTGTAAGAGAATGGGAAGAACAGTTTACCGGTCAGTTTTTGTATGCATACTGTTTCTAGTCGAACTTTAATGACTTTGTCGACAAATTAATGATCATTTTTTTCCTGTTCAGATAAGTACGATTTTGTTGGAAGACTGCTAAAGCCTAATGAGGAGCCCACTAGTTACTCGGATGAGGAAGATGGGGAACAAACAGATGAGCCACAATCTGCCAGTACAGCCACCACGGATAAAAAAGATGACTGAATTCTCTTTTTGACAACGATCAATACTTTTAAATGTGTAATTATTAAAAAAGTAATATAAATTGTAATAATAATGATGAAAATGATAGATGATTGATAAAGAAGTTTATTATTATTATTACATGAGAAACACATCATATATATACGTATATACATTATTGAGCCATGAAAGATAACAGAACAGTTGAACAGTTATGTATTAGTTGTCGTAAAGAGTAACTATTCAATCGAATGAAAAGAGAAAAATAACCAGAAAGCATGATAATGATGTCAACAGAATGGTGATGTCATTGTCCTTTATATTCTATCCCGATTCCTTCCTCCTGCCAAAAATGTAAACTTTTAAATACTAAAAACATATTACAACGTAAAAAGTGAAATAGATAATTTTTTGGGCGATGATTGAAACTTGTTATAGAAACATTTAAAGTTAGAGAAATAAAAACATCCTAAAATATCGTTTTAGATAAATAATTCTATTAATAATTATCGATCCAAAGTTATTACTGCTACTTTTTGGTAATAGGGAAAAATATTTTGTATTCCATACATTACTTAGATACTTGGTGACGATTTATATTATAATCAAATCGACCTATAAAGTATTCCTTTCACTACACACTAAGAAAATTGAAAGTGATCGTTTTTGTTTGATTCGTTTCATTATCACATTTAAAAAATAATTATGTACCGTAGACATTTTTCTCGAAAGAAAATGTCATCTCCCGAAAAAAATCTACTTATCTACCGAATTGAATAAAATATTGCGCTGCTCCCGGAACTATCATTAATATAAACTATGAACTACATATATTTATAAATAGCTGCAGAGTTCGTATTATGACGTTATTATGTAAAAATGAATGTTTAAAGATATAAATACTGTTTTGCTGTCGACCCTTCTTTTCGATCTATTTAGTCTAAATACATAACGTTCGTGTAATAACATGTTTTCAGCTCTGTTAACTACGTCATGCGAAAATTATATCATCTGAGTATTTACGAACAACTGCCTTCTTGTATTAGTTTGTTTGTTGTTGTTATTATTTTATGGCGTACTAACAACATTCCTGTTTTAGTTTTTTCTCTTTGTACTTTTTTAATTGGCCATAAGATTGCTTCATTGCAAAAAACAAACAATTTATTCTTTCGTTTTTTAGAAATAAATGATAAAAGTTTTGTTTGAAATCCAGAAGCTTTTTGCTTTGATTTTTATTTACGCTTATTTTGACATGATTTGATTTGTTCTAAATGGTTTGACTGTTTGGAGTACAAATATCATTTTATCACCATTAAACGATGGAAAATCAACATGATCAGAGGAATATATCATTAGGTCGCATGTCTAATGCAGTTTTGCATATCATGGCTCCTTTTCACTTATACGTACCAGTAAATGTTTTTTTAAATAGGAATGGTTTTCAAGATTTTACTGCTTTCATCTTAAAGCTGCTCTGCCAACACCAGAAATCGGATTATCTTTCTATAACTTGTTTTCATCTGAAATTAACTTTACTATTTTACATTTCAGTGAACAAAAAGAACAGTATAACGTTTTAGATTGATGAATCATAATTCATAAACCTTTATTATGCTTGTGGAAATAAATATTTCGTGAATATACAACTTTTTGCGATAAGTTACACATTATTTGCATCTTTATTCACCTAAATATATTTCACAGTTTTACGTATAGTTATTCATTTACACAATAAAGTAATACGACTCTTCAGAATAGTAACAATTTTTTTATTGCATAGTATATTCCAACAAAATAGTGCTTACAAACTTAAATAAATTCATAAGACAAAACAAACCTTTTAAATTCGATACACAATTCTTTACATCCATATTAATACTTTTATTCACATCTTTTATCGTAATTTATTGTGCAAAATATGTGCATAGTTAATGGTTTATGATAATAAAACATATTTATTGTTCAAACTTTAACAAAAAAAACGTTAAAGAAATGTATACGAAACAGTCTAGAAAAATAATGAAATATTTTTTAACTGCTTAAATTAATTTCGTTGAATAGGATGATCTTCAATTTTGTTAAATCTGTCATTTTTTATGATAGTATGATTGTTTATAAATAGAATCTTATATTAATTTATACTGCTTTCCAGAAATTGACTAAAACCCACTGAGCTTGCTGTACCGCCATTGAGATTTCGAGGTTGCAGATTTAATTCATATATGTAGTATATGTTGTATGTGTTTTATTTTTTATTTAAACGTCATTTATACTGACTACTAGATTTCGTTATAGAATTTTAATTACGAAAGTCAAGTAGAAAGTAACAACTATACAAGATCTAGACAACGGGTCAGGTGCTTCAAATCTCAAATCAAAACTTGAAGTCATTCTATCCCGCTAATAGCTTTATGTGGACTGTCAATTAGCACATGTTTGGAATGACAATTAATTTTAATGACAATTAATTTTTATAGAATTCTGATTTTGTAGATTTTTTGTTTTGTAAAAATGCAACACAATGATGGTCCAATCGATTTCCAATTGTATTCGCCTGTCTGTATATAAATATGTGGACTTGCAAAGTTACAAAGTTTACAAACATGTTATCAAGGGTTTTTCCTAATAATTGTTTTATTGTGCGATAGTTCTTCTATGAATAATGATTTCAGTTTCACTCTAGCTTTATAATTGCAAATTGATAACATTTCCTTTTTAGTAAATTGGAGTTCCGAATTCGCCCAGACGATAAAAATTCAAATTTCCAACGTACATCAATAATCCGTAGTTGGAAGCTTCCTACTTATTTTGAATTGAATGTTGTAAACCTTAAGTAATTAAAACAAAAATGGCCGATTTCAATTTATCTAGACTGGAATTTATATTTGTAACTTTACTAATTTGTTTCGAGAAAAAATAAAAAAATAAGAGTCATAAGTGGTAAAACTGGAGAAGGATTCAAATGATTTTTCTACTAGATAAAGTGATTGTTTTGTGATAGTTTTAACGTTTTTCGAAGTTTTTATGGATACTGTTTTTATAGTGTACTGTCATTTCATCAGTTCATTTGATGCTCAAAAATTGGCATTGGCAGTACGATTGAATATTTTTTTGGTTCTGTGAATTATTGGTTAAAATATAAAATGTACACCAATCAACAATATTATTATGATAATATGATTTCAGTATTACTATACAGGTCATATAGCTAAAAACATAATGAATACACATAATGATTTTCTCAATTATATTGTTCAACAAAAAACTATATTTATTAACTAATAATGAAATGAAAATTGCATGTTCGTAGATGATAGTTAAATTTTAAAATATCGAGCATGCCAATATTTACAATTTACAATACAAAACCCTTGAATTGGACCAGATCAACAAAAAGTTGATCGGGATGTTGTTCCCTCGTCTCGTTGAAAAACGATACGTTGGTCAGCAGAACAATTAAAATTATTACTTAAAATAAAACTGGAACTTACTTTATAGTTTTTTTTTTAAAAGATATTAAAACGTGGCATGTTACTAGCAAAAGTAACAACAATGAATGTCATACCAATAAAACGAACAAAGATTATAACAACTGTAGTACATAGCTGTATTAATATTAATAAAAATTTAAATTTTACATAAAAGTAAAATTCGGAAATTATGATCACTGATTATATAAAAATGACTAATATTTATATATACATTACCTACACGCTATATATATATGACACCACTAGTTCCGTGGCATTTCACGTAGTAACAATGAATTTGTAGTTGAAATATTTACACTTAACAATCATCCTATCATCTATAATGTTGTAACAATTAAACATTCTATAATGATTATACTTTGTTTGGATATTTCATTTATATTTTTTGTAGCTTCTTTAGTGAATGAGAATGTTTCTGAAAGAAAAAAGGACTCACTTTTGCTACTCGTTTCAATAATATAACAATAATTATAAATTGTTTTTCCCTGTTTTAAATATTGTTTTTTGACGTTGTATTTATACTGTATAATATGTGGAATTGAACATTACATACAGACATGCATAGTTGTGTGGCATATGAAATTGAATTGACTGAATGTTGACAAGCTGCTAACATATATTTATTATGCAACAATAGTCTACAAATTGGCAAGAATTTTGTCATCATCTTAAATTTGCTTTAAAAGCGATAGAAAATTGTTAATTGATCTGAATGAGTATATTTTTATGTATACTTACGTATTTTATGTGGCTTGTTTTGTTACGATATTACGCATGTATGGTTTGCATCATGGAACACACAGAAAGAGATTGTTTGATTGAGAAGAGATGAGAATTGTTGCACAGTAGTAAAAGCTAGTAATTGTATTGGTTGGGTATAATAACAATAAAAATTGGAGCAGATCGTCTGTCATTTTGAACAAAATTAAAATACAACTTGATAAGGTCGTAAAAGACTTGAATTGAATGTTTCATTGAGATGTTTGTTACTAAATATAGTAGTAATAATATTATGCGTGTTTTGTTTAACTGTATGACACAATCATGATAATAGTAATATTAATAACATAGTTACCCAGACTTACGTTTCAACAGTAATCAACTTTTGTATACGTTCAAACTTTGAGTAGGTTGTACAGTCTAGTTGATTTTAGGAAAAGGGATAAGCTACCTGGTTACATTGAATATTTTATAGTATGATATTATGCATAGCTACATACCTGCATACTCAGTTTAAGTGAAATAGCTGCAGACTACAAGCAAATGTTGCGAAAATTTACGAATTATACATGAATGATAATTTTATAGCTGTGTTTTGCCAAGTGACATACATATATTCTAACACTGGCGTACAATCGTATAAGGAAAACATCACTATAGGCTAAATTCTCTATTATTGAACATTTTTAGAAAATCGTTGATGCATCAAATACTCAATTGATTTGTGTGTTGTTGATGATGAGTAAAATTAAGATGAAGAAAGAGAATGAAAAATGATCTTGACTTAAAAATTCACTAGCTAGTATGTATATAGTTGTTTTGGAAGATTTAGTTTTTGTACGAGGATCGTCGTGACCGGTAAGCACAGATGAGGATGCAGGTGAAGAGAAGACAAAGGAGCTGTACACTTCCAATTCCAATCAGTGCTCCAACAAAGTATGGGGATTTTGACTTCATCCAATCAATAAACTTCTCAGCACATCCCTAAAATAACAAAATATCAAATAAAGATTTGCCATGACAATGATGCTTATTATATTGAATTTAATATTATTTAAAATGGCCAGTAAGCAAAGGATACTTACCTCTTTGTAGATGGAGGAGCTAGCCAGAACATCTCCAATGCCTGGAATCGATGCCGTGATAGAAATGCTCCGTGCGCTATCGCATTGTGCTTCTGACAGGTCATGACAGCAACTCTTTGGTACCATATATGAGGATCCACTGTTTCCGGCACTCAGTCTCATGTCAATGATGTTAGATGATTCTGGTCGTTGTAAAACGTTGGAACTGTAGTCTCTAAAGCCAGTTGCACCACAGCATTGCATCTTTAAATGGAAAAATAACATATAAAGATGTGTCTTGGAAATTAAATTCTCGAGTAGAAATAGGACAACTAAAATGTAGGTAATAATTTTAGTACCCCTCGTTGCATAAGATCCCATCCCTTTGTCCTGTACTCATCAATTCCGTACAGATTCTGTACAGAGTTCTTCATCTGTGTTCGAAAGTACTTGACGAACTCATCCTGGTTCAGATAAATGTACACTCCAGCTGCCAATTCCGCCAATGATATTATGAGAACAATCGAAAAGAACTAGAAAAAACCGCAAATATAACAATTTATAGTAAAAGCTTTTAATCTAACATGTACATTCACTTAACATATGATATTTTTGGTTATTTTTAAGCCACAGTAAAAACTAATGACTTACCGCGCTCAGCAGAGAAGAAGACTGTTTAAATCCACCAAAACAACCTGTGATCCCACCCATTAACATCACCGTTCCAGCCACAATCAAGAACCATCTTCCATAGACCAAATACTCATCCTCGGGAGCTACTTCCAGGTAGATGTCCTGTTCCAGAAGGAAGTACGCTGAGAGAGCTACTATAGCTGCCCCCGTAACCTAATTTAACAAAGATTCACATAAAAATCGATTAAAACTTATCCGGTCAAACCGCAATTTAACTAAAAGAAACTGCTTAATTATAATCAATATAAGTGATTTACATACCATGAACAAAAGGGCCACATAGATGACGCCATACTTCATACACCCGTAACACGCCGACATTTTTTTAGGTTTTGGTTGGGACCTGAAAATTGTAAAACATGAAAATTAGTCTAATTATTAAACGAACAGGTTTTGAATAACTATATAATCTGATATCATGGACTATTTATCGATATCACATCAATCATTAGTTCATCTATGAAAAATTGAAATAGAGAGAGATAAATTCAATAACGTAACATGAACATGATAATAACGGCTATGAGACTTTGCCTATTTTTGCAATTTTTAATCACCTAATTATGCTACAAATTGTTTTGACGGATGTTATCACCTAAAGTATTGTTAAAACACCAAACAGGGCGACGCCACTTTCTATAAATAAGACTGGAAACAAGGCTCCTAATACTTTGACCATTTTCGAATTTGACCATTCTTGAAATGAAGTTTCTTGAATCAGTCGATTTCGCAAGAACCTAATTTTGGTTTTAGCTTCAGCATTAGCATAGCACTTCAGAAAGTAAACTAATACGTATCATAATATAAAAACGCTTCCAAAATACGAAATAGTAAATGACATTAACATTCAAAAACAATCGTTCTTTATCATTTCACCCCTACTACCGCGAAATAGTATAAAGACTTAACCAATAATATGCAAACAAGCAGTCACTCTTTGATGTTTGTTCACTGCAAAAAGTTAATGACGATGTAAGAAAGGATGTCGTGATAAAAATTGTTTTATAATTAATATCAACAAATTGCGTTTTCAGTACTCATGATTTTTTTTTTTTTTTGAGTTTTGCAAGTCTTTATTCTGGAAAACTATGTGAAAGTGGTTAAGATACGCCTCTTACATGTATGCATATAAAACAATTAGGTATATTGTCATTGTCATAAGTGGTGTGAGTGAACTTTCATTTTAAGTTTTGATGAAGTCACTTTAAAAAAGAAAGCACTCACATATCTTCATTTTGTTGTCAAATACCTCCAATGCATCTAGCACAAATGGCTTTCTTTTAGAATATTTTTTTATTTATAAGTTTGAATGGTAACTGATTTAAAAAAGTGAATTTTACGTTGTACCAGCGTTACTTAGCTTGTATCTACAAATGCGAACCTCAAAGGCCAAAAATAACATATTTTAATAATATCATTTTCTGATTTATTACGTAGATTATTGATGATTATATAGATAAAGATCTATTTTCTAAAAAAATAACATTTTAAAAGTTTATAAAATTAACTAACTTAGAGATTTATAGAATTGCCACTGATAAAAGTCGAACTTCTTCCCTTCGTTTCGTGTTGATTGATTATACTATATTCAAAATACATACCTGACATACATAGCTTGGGAAGAACCCATTATTTGAAACATATGCATTAAAACGTCATTTTTCTGTCATCATGATTACTGCCTTAAAATTCCATTGTAAATATGTGCAAGCAAACATCAAAACGGAACACGGCAAATGGAGAGATGGTGTATTTTTTGGACGTGCACATGCATTACATTATCTACAAAATTAAATCAGACAGACACAGATGCGAAAAAAATGTGAGGCGTGCGAAAACTTTCAGTCCTATTGCGTTCCAAGGAGCGCATATCGCATATCTGCGGTTTGCGGTAAACAAGCTGTCAATTAACATTTGCAACCATATTATGATTATTGCAAACACATGCCAGTTTTACTTTTCCTACGAATCACGCCAACCATCCTATTGACTTTCAGTTGGAAAAAATAAATCACGGTTTTATGACTAAATGAGTTTAAATGTATGGCTTATAAAACCATAGAATTAGAATTCCCTGTGGATGCCCATTCGTAATTTATGTGTCCGAAAATAAATCGTAAAACTTCAATAACTATTCTGGTATCCATGAAAACTTTTTGAACAAGAGGTCATTCCAGATTCTGTTACATTTGTTTGCTTCAAAATTTCTACGCATTAACAACTGTAATGGCAATGACAAGACCAAGGGAATGCAGTAATGAATGACACTTGAAACGACTCTAAGATGGAATAGAAACTTCCTGAACTTATTCTTTGACAACTTTATTACCAACGACGCCTGTGACTTTCTTCAAACGATGTAACTAAACCCGTTTATAATTATTTTGGTGTATGCTTACAAATTTAATATTTTTGAATTTGATACTGACGTTGTCATGTTACCGATATGAGGTTTCCCATTTGACATCCTTCTCCGCGAAAGCCAGGGGCAAATACATTTATCCATTTGACTATAAGTATGTATGTATTTGTATGCCAATTTCACTTATTTTACCAAATATCTTGTATGGCTGTTGCTTTCGCAAAAAAAAAACAATACTCTTTTGCAAATAGTTGTTTTATCTAAGTCTAAACATATAAACATTCGTTTGTGCAGATAAAAGTTTGCAATAATGACTTACAACTCAAATAACATTCAAGTTTACGATTCTTTTATTATTCTTAACGACTTAAACTATTAACAGCCTCGACTTAAATGGGAATTTTTTTAAGTTTCAATGCCAAGTTTACCTTTGTTTTCATTTGTAACGATATAACATGATCTTATTTATCAGTAGACAATAGACTATAAACTATATCGTGCATAACTATTCTTTTTGCAATGAAAAAGTCTCTAAAGTTATTTTTTTTGTCTTTCATGACATCTTGCAAAAAAAGTGCGTATAGAGAGGGCAAACACATTATTTACTATTACGTCATGTCTTATCTTTTGCTCTCTCTCTTTCTCTCTCTCCTCTCTATTTACAAATTCATCGTTAACAAGCTTACCTTGTTGAACAAGATCCAATTTCAATTCCAAAGTATTTTCTTTTATCTCACTTTTCTCCAACAAGTTACACCAACTTTTATAGTCTATTAGTTTTGGAATCACAATTTCCCTTTTTGTACTTTCTTTAACTTTTCCGTGTAAAAATATGAATACTTTTATATAAATTTTTACATCACGTAGCCCACAACTTGCACCAAATCCATTTTTATTTTGCTACACCAAAGCAGTTTGCACTACATTTAGTCGAGAGGAAAAGAAAAACAGAGATCTTTTCACATCAACAGTCTCATACAAACTACTAACAAACAAATATCAACAACAACAAGCTTTTTTTCCTCCTTTTTTCCCAGTTTCCTTCCACCACCATACGATACCACACAAATATATTCCACACACTTAACACTTTTTTTATTACTATTATTTTCCAGCAAACCGCCAACAACGAAAACGCACACCTACAAAAATAAAGCAGCACACTCCGACTTCCAACCTCACCACTACTCTATTTTTGGTTTTTTTTACACTTTACACACTTTTGTGATAAGTGTCTATAAATATTTATAATATTTGCTTTATATAAATTATGAGAAAACACACTTCTCTCTCTCTCTCACTTCTCCTTTATATCCAACAAAATATATATATTAATCAAACTGCATTCCATAAATAAAAATACACGCTCTCTTTTTTCCTGCCACTATTATTTCCTGTTTTAGTGTGACCACGTCTTATTATGTTTTGTTAGCTTTATTTGTTGTGGAATTGTTGGCAGAAAAAAGAAAGAAAAATGGAAAAAAGCCGCAGTTTGTACACCAAGCAGCAGAGCACTGACTACTGCACTGTCTGTCTCTTCTTGCCAGAGGAGTTCAGTTTCAGTTCACACACAACAGCAAAAACTTGAATGATGACGGAACACACAATGGAACACTGTGTCTCTTCTGCTGTATAACAAGAGGAGAGACAAGCACAATCTTCTTCCTTTTTTCCCTTTTTTATTCTCTGTCTTCGTTTTTTACATTTAAATCACCCAAAAAACCTCCAATTCATTCCAGAGAGCAAGCAAGTAAAGTAGCAAAGAGAAAAAAATGCCTCATCACTTCTCTACCACCACCATACCATCACCATCATCTTCTCACTATTCTTGTTTTGTATTTTATATCTCTCTTTTCTTCTCTCTCTCTGTCTCTCTCACTGACTGTCTCAGAGCATTCTCTTTTTCTTTCTTCCTTTTTCTGCTGGTTTGGTTCGTATGCTATCTTGCTTTACTGGTTGGTTTAGGTGAGCATCTCTCTCTCTCTCTCTCTCTCTCTCTCTAGAGCACAGAAACGCTGATAAAAGTGTCGCCTTAGTCTTTTTTCTCTCTTTTCCTTCTCTCTCTCTCTCTCTACTTGTCTAAAAACTTCTTTTTTCTCTCTCTGTTTGCTTTGCTTTGCCTTCGCTCTTTTTTCTTCCTGTGCTCTCAGTATGTGTGCTCTTCTCACTACTTCACTTTACTTCACTGCTGCTGTTTTTCACTGTGTTTCTTCAAGTCAAAATCAAGGGATAAGCCGTAAGGATGACAAAATACACAAGAGATTATGCGTGTGAGTGAAGAACACACATATACCTAACAGCACAGCAGAGTCAAGTAAAAGAATGGGAAAGGATATTAAAAAAAGATGTATGGCGACGTGCATACAACCGTGTTCATTTTCAAACAAGGAAAGAAGACCAAAACAAACCAAATACCCCTTTCCTCCAACATAATATCAGCACCAGTCATAGTAGTCACCAGTCACCACACCAGTAATAGTGGCAGGCAGGCAGAGGGCAGAAAAAAAGAGGCACTATGCGATGCGTACAAGATACATAATTTTTTTCACTAACTCTCTTTTCATCAGTTAGACATCATGCAATGTTAGTGCATATGTAGTAGTTTTGTGTTATGAATGTATTTCTACTTATGTCTCATCTCATATCATGCAATCGAGCAAAAGTAGTGAGTTAAGAGTTAAGTCTTGTTTTTGTCCTCTCATCTCATGTAAATGTAGTAGTAAATGAGAGTGGCCATTCACTCTTGTTGTTGTTGGCGGTGGTAGTAGTAAAATTGTATGTGTTACGGTTCTGACCTGGCATGGGTCTTCTATGTTCATCTCCATCTCATCTTTCTTTATTTTCATTCTTTCTGCCTACTTGCTCCCTATTATAAAAATGTCTCAATAGTACAAGTAGAAAAAATGGAGATAGATAGATATCGTCGACCGAGAAGCAAAATAAGTCATATGCAACAGCATAATAATGCAAGAAATGCTATATGCTTTGGTTTGG
>JAQIWN010000575.1:0-30104 GCA_034699025.1 Entomobrya cf. arborea Gr-Col-00668 | reverse complement strand
CAAGGGAATTCCCATCGGAAAATCGAAAATTTGTTATTTTTTGCTTCATTATTTTAAATTTTTGTCTTGTATAAAAACACACCTCAAATTCGACAAAAGATAATTTATTCTTAGAAAACTTTAGTCTTAAGTAGCCTTCTATGTAATACTTGAGACAACGATTTAACCAATCTGCACGTAGCACATCGTTTTTTATCTGTTTTACTAAACAATGTAATACAAAATTAACTGACTGACTACTAATCAAACTTATTAATGAATTTTTTACTAGATTGACAGAATTTTGGATCAACCTTAATCCCCTGAAAATGGCAAACAAGTTTAAATTTATTCAGCAGAGCAAGCGTTCTAATAAAGCCGAGTGGCTAAGCTGAAACCTATCATTAGTTAACTATTACATAGTTTGCCGGATAAAATGGCATGCTTAACAATGACTTGAATTTTGCATAAATGTCTTCTTTCTTAAATTTCAAACTTACTTGTCGATTTTAGAACAAAATGAAGAAAACTGTCAGATAATGAGAGACGATCCAATTTACTGATAGCTTCGACATAAATAAGAATATGTTTTCATAATCGTTTAGCCCGAAATCAAATTAAAACTACGATACATATTTATGTAAAATATTTATGTTGATATTGATCTCCTCCATGTTTTATAATATGTTAAACATACTGTCCACCAATTTACTCAAAAGATACATAATGTAATAATATTTTAAATTAAATACTGGTAAGCAACCATACCGTAGAATATTTTTTAAACATCGTCGTAAAAAATGGTCAGAGAACACACGAAAGTCCTCGTGCTTGTCTTTTAATTTTATCGAAAACTCAACCCACCATAAATAATAAATGAATTTAATTTAACAAGCTAGTTACCTCTAGCTAGCAAAGCTTACCGAAGCGTTTTTTAGATCTGTTCAATTTATGGAACGTTTTTTCGCTAAAAAAAACTTTCTCAAATTTATAACTTCAAATATGACTGCCAAAAATTCAAAATTTCCACAAATACAGTGCGAAAAAACGCTAGACCTAGCCTCAAAAATATTTCACTTTCACATGTCACGTTCCCCAGTACAGTGGGATCCCAAATCATCCCAATTCTTTACATTGATGCACAATCCTGAATATAAAGCGACTCACAACATCTATTTATTTAGTACCTTTGTGGTTGCAGGTCTCATCGGAATTTTAGCCAATTATAGTGTTATTACCGATCCAAAATCATCTTCAGGTCTTGTGATTCGATCTTTCTTATTTACTGCAATAGCTTTACTAATGTGCGCATCTTGTTATGTTATACTCAAAACAGCAAACAATCTCATATTTGGATTCAATGCTATGCGTAATCTAAGACTACAATTAATTATACGAGTTCATAGTAAACAAAATACTTCAAGTGAAATATTTTGGAGAACCAGTTCGTTTGTTATTCGATTAATCACTGTAATTTTAGCTATTCTACCATTTATTGTAACAATTTCCGCCTTACGAAAAAACATGGATCCTGTTGGATTAGCTCTGTTTCGAATGTTTCCAAATTTAAAATTTAATAAAAATCCTTTCATAAATTTACCAATACGTTTGCTTCGTTACGTGTTACAATTTATTAGAAGTGCTGAACAATGTCGTTTCCTAAGTATTTATATTACAATCCTAATGTACTTAACTGAATTACAAATGAAAAGTGTTTTAATTTTGCAGAACATTCCGTTAGGAGCTCATTATGATATCTTATTTTTAAAGTGGTATTCCGCTATTCGAATATCTCATCAGTTTTTGGAGGAAACGATAAATAGGCTTTTGGGAATTTTCTTAAGCGTTGGGTTTATAATTTTAGTTTCATGTAATGTTGCCAGTTTTAAATGTTATGGGACGATACCAACGTCAGTGTATAGTTTACTTCCAGTGATTTCCATAATAATGGGTTATTTTATTCAACTTGTTTTGCCGTTATTAGTTCAAATATTTTTAATTACAAATAGCCTTATAGAGAAAAGACGACGAGAAAAGTATGCAATTTCGAGAAAGGATTTGAGAGTAAGGTGGAGATCCGTAAGGCCAATATTTTACAAGTGGGGATCTTTTCTAGTTTTAGTAAGAAGTGCTGAGATGTTTTACTATTATATGACAATACTAAGAACTGCAGATGGACTTTTGATTTAAACACGGACTTCCTGTTAATGTTATGTATACTTTTATTTGAATGGGGAATACGTGTAAGCTAAAATATCACAATTAAGTAAATGATTGAGTTGAGTATAGTTAAACGGAGATCTGAAAGACCTTCTACTCCGCAATTAGTTTAATCTTATCAATACCTTCCTTAGCTTTTGCAGGTAGACTTGTTGGTTTAGCTATTATTGGATAGATCTTGATGTATATAAATGTTAAATGAAATATTGGTGATAAATTTAAAAAAAAAATTCAAATGTATTTTGCTTGTGCATAAGAAAACCCATAAGTTGTTAACATTAAAAGATTCCTGGTTAGAAAAGATACGGGCAAAAATTCACTTGAACAAACACATTAAAGTATCAGAGAAATCAGAAAAACCTACTGTTTAGAACAAAATAATGATTTATACTCTGTGATATAACTCCAAACATGTGTATTTTATGTACAACTTATAATTGTCAATGGCAACAATAGAAGTTAAGGTTTCGGTTATTTAAAAGACCTTTTATAATTCATCAAAAATTCAATATTTAGTTTTTAGTGCCATCCTTTAAATTTTAATTGTTGTCTCGCTATCCCGTATTCATATTAACTTGTTGGCAAACTAGCTTTGTATATTTTCCTTACGGGGTGTGTCAAATTTTCTGTAAGTATAAAATATAATATTTGTAGGCGTATAAAACTATTACACGAAAGTATTTGCTGGGTATTTGGATTTACGATTGTAAAGAAGCCTTGTGTTTTTAAAGACATCATTGAACGTCCTAGAAACAAAAAAAAATAATAGTTTGAAAATACTTAAATGTGCGTCAGTTGTTTTGCCAAAATACCACCAACCTCTTGAGGCGCCAGGTTGTTAAAATTATTTTCTTGGAAACGCCTATACATACTTTCCAGTTTAGTTATTAATTAAATTCTGCTTATTGTTTATTGTACGTTGTATTAAATGTCTTGTATCCCTCCATTGAATCACATTTAACACAAACTGCTCAAATTACTTTTGAGGATAATTATTTCAAAATACCATCCTAGAGCTTTGAAATTCTAATAATGTATATTCTAGTTCTTATTTGTCTGTCAATAAGGTAAAATTAGCTTAATTTTACAAACCACATAGACAATGTTTAACAGTAAACTAGAGATACTTCTTGGGCGTGATTTCCAAACAAAGCACGTTTAGATTGCCGTTTTTGTTTTTAAGATTTGCCTACAAGAAATTTTCGGATTTCTTTAAGTATACTTTATGCAACCGCTTTTATGTAGGGGTTGGATTCACAAAAAAACAACATAGAAAAACATTTCTTACGAGGAGTTTTAACAGCAGATAGCAATACAACATATTTTGACCTGCGATTATATTAACGAATTAACAAACCAAAAGAATCAAGATAAGGTATCCAAAATTTTTGATGCTAAGCTGAAAAAAATATGCATCTGTATTCGAACTATTTTTAGTATGCCGTTATCCTTGGAAGTTTTACAATTATTTACAAAAAAAATGTCGAACTTTATTCAATACAATTCAATAGGCAAAATTATTAGTGTAGTTTCTGTAATAATTCCCCTCGTTAAATGAAATATATCTTTAGTTTACCATTTACGCAAACTTAACATAGTGCCTAAAATTAAATTTTCAAGAATATAGATGCGACGACATTATTTATCTTGGTTTAGTCTTCAAGTCGAACTTGTTGGCGTAAACATTGGGAAGTTTAAATCAAAAAAACAATCTATCGATTTTTTAAAAATTAGCCCACACCAGTCTAGCACAATTACACGTGTCGAAATCAAAGTGGAACACACTTCATACTAAACATCACATACTGCCAAATTTGAACACCAATATGGCCAAATTATCAGAAATTTTTATATTCAAAACTTTATACAATTTTCTAAGAAATATAGTGGAATCTTTCTTTAGTCTTTACCTTCTTCTGCGTCAAACGTTCACCGAACATTTTGAAAAAACCTACATGTTAACCATCACAACAAAACAGGTTGGCTTTTTCAAAGCAACACCAATTAAAGCGACTGTAACAGATTTCAAGAAAAACTCAAATAACATTCAAATATCTTCTTTATCTCCCACTGAACTTAGAAACTATAAGATCCGATGCTACTTAGTTTACTTTGTAACTTTGTTACAACTTGTTCAATGTCTTTATTCAACAGTGCAATCAACCAAACACACATTCGATCTATTACTTGGATGGTTTTCATTTCTCGAATTTTCAACAAGTGCTGTATACGCTTACCTGTTTCAAGACAAAGGACAAGCCCTGGCGTTATATTTGGAAAACTTACTTAATTTTCGGGATAAGCAAAAAAATGGACAAGTTTCAGTTAAAAACAGTTCTAAAAATCAAACAACTTTAGAGTTAGCAAATACATTACTTGTTCCGATGATTCTAATTGCAGCAATTGTTTTATCGCCATGTTTTGTTCTAGCGTTTCATTGGAAAAATGCTTGCAAACCTTCGCTAATGGGATATTTTTTGATTCCAGAGTGCCATAAAATCATCAAATATAAATTTGACAATCTTTTAAATTCTGGAATTAAAGGAATTGTATACTTGGTAAACATGTGGTTTTGGTATTTTGGAGCGCATGAAGCTGTCCTAGTTTTTATAACAGTACATATAATAGCTACAATGATAACTCTTGAATGTATTTTATTCGTTCGCAAAGCAACAAAGCAAAATAGTTCAAATAATTTAAAATTTATTCAAGTATACAGAAAATTTCAAATTTTCAATAACCTGGCAAACTACATTCAACAAGATTGCTTGTGTGCTTTTATATGCTTTATAATTTTAGAGTTATCGTTTAGTTTTGTAGTTTTGATAAGAGTTTTAAATGGTGTATTTGGAGAACCGAATGATTTTATATTAGCAACTTTTATCGCTCTTGTTGTAATTGCTTGTGGGGCAATTTTATTCATTTTAGGTGGAATGGTTTCAGTTTGTACCAACTCGAAATTATTTCTAGAAAATGTTCGAAGAATGCAACTAAAAGTTATGTCAAGGTTTGAAAGGATTCTGTTGCGAAAGTTTTGGAAAAGTTGTAACATTTTGAAAATCAAATTTGGAGATCAAAATTTTATCGAAGAGTTAACGCCTTTAAGAACATTTGATTTTGCGATAAGTTTAACCCTACAAATTTTGCTTTTGTCTGAAATTTAGTGTAATGACTAAAGTTAAAAGTTAAAAGTAATTGTTAATTTAATTCAGAGATAAGTCAAATCCTTTTTCAAACTTCAATTTGAAGAGAAATAGATATTGCCGCCATAAATATTAGATTTTATCGACGTTTTCTGGTAAATAGTAAACAGGGCAAAATTACTCCAATTAATTCTAATCCCTTCTTTCATAAAATTAAAGTTTCCAATGTAAAATATTCCATTTCAATGAACTTGTAATTTAATTTGGTGGAAACCCTGGATTACAATTATGTAATTAAAATTAAAGAATGGTTTAATAAGTTATGTCGCTTTTATATGACCGACCACTTTTTTGTACAAAATACAGAGCCTAATCTATTAAAAAGATAGAAATAATTAATGTAACAATTAACTAATTGACGTAACATTAAACATTATCATAAAAAACTACTGTTTTTAACGATCGATTGGTCAAATCGAATGATAGGAGGCAAAAAGCTTTCATAAACCTTTTTAGCAAGCAATATCACAACAGGAGGCTTTATGGGGCTGTCCACACTCAACCTGTTGTTTTTAAAACAAACTATGAAGACTACACTATTAGTTTTGATAATATCAACTATTAACTTAACTTACTTCCATAAGAAAATATTTAAAGATTATAAGTTTATTTTAATTTCAAATTTTGTGGTTTTTAAATGTTAGACTACCTGGCATGAATGACCCCATATGTGATAGCGTTGGTTTTCTACACTACACCGCACGGCATGCATAATGCATATACACTTAAGTTAAAACCCATCTGCTTTAAATGGGAAAAAAAATCTATAAACAAAAGTGAAAGCAATTAAGTTAATTAATTTAGATAATGAATGGTTATAATTTATAATGGTGGTGAAATAAGTGGTGATGGTGGAGGATTTGGGTGGCTGTGGTCGTTTTGTAATGAAGGTGTGATTAGTTTTGGGGTGGAGGAACCTCCGCCTCCTCCTCATCATCCTTCAAATTCTACCGGAAGTATTAATTATGGTGGGGGAGGAGGAAAAGGGAGTGAAGGTGGTTCTTCAACTTGTTTTGGTTCTGAGGTGGATGTTGAGAAAAGGAGGAAGGGGAACAGACTGAGGGAACGGAGGGGAAGACTGATGATGAGTGCTGAGGAGAGGGGGAGGGTGAAGGAAAGGCATAGATTGGAGGAGAGCGAGAGGTGTAGGAAGATGAGTGTGGAGGAGAAGGAGGTGATTAACAAGAGGAATAGGGAGAGGGCAAGGGAAAGGAGGAGGGGAATGGGGGTGAGACAAAGGGAGGAGTGGAGGGACAAGAGGAATACGAAGGCGAGATTGAAAAGGAGGATGATGATGGTGGTTCTTCCGGATTTGAAACGTTAACTAGATCATTTAAAATTAAATGCTTTGTACTGTTTTATGGGAGTTAATTTTAATTCTTAATTAAATAGGTCACAAGATTAGACTGACTAGTTGGATAAATAAAAGAAGGTTGAAGACAATTAATTGTTGAGACCTGTGCAATTACAGTAATTACACAATTAGTTTTTTTTATTCTTTGGAGTAAAAATGGTTAATGGACTAGTACAAAGTTAATGAGAGGTACACAGTTAATTTTTTTGGAATTTAGAATTAATACTGATAATTTAGACTGTGTTATATAATTAATTGTAGCAAATTATTTTCCTATTAAAATAATAGTACAGCTTTTTTTGGAGAGTAGACCAGTGGAGAATGGAAGGCGAAAGGAGACGACGTGGTTGTTTTTTTAACGGGATTTTCGATGGCCATGACCCCCACTAGTTCTTCTACCTTGTTGACCTCCACTTTGACCACCATGGCCTCCACCTCCTTGAGCACCGTGACCACCACTGCCACCTCCCTGGCCTTGACCACCAGAGTTTCCTCGATTTCCTCCACCCATACCACCACCTCCTTGACCTTGACCGCCTCCATAACCACCTTGCTGACCACCACCACCGCCACTTCTTCCTTGATTTCCTGCTCCTTGACCACCTCCATAGCCTCCTTGATTCCCTCCTCCTCTTTGGCCACCTCCTTGACCTTGACCACCTCCATAACCTCCTTGCTGGCCTCCTCCCATTCCACCACCTCTTCCCTGATTCCCACCTCCTTGACCGCCTCCATATCCACTTTGTTGATTACCACCGCCTCTTTGTCCTTGTCCTTGTCCACCTCCTTGATTTCCATATCCACCTTGTGGATTACCCCCTTTCTGTCCACCTCCTTGACCTCCATAACCACCTTGATTCCCTCCTCCCATTCCACCTGCACCTCCCCTTCCTTGATTCCCTGCTTGTCCATTTCCTCCTTGATTCCCCCCTCCCCTTTGTCCACCTCCCTGCTGACCTCCATAACCTCCTTGGTTGCCTCCACCCATTCCACCAGTTCTACTTTGATATCCACCCACTCCCCCTCCATATCCTCCTTGCTGATTACCACCTCCTCTTTGTCCTTGTCCACCTCCTTGATTCCCTCCGTATCCCCCTTGATTTCCACCACCGCCACCTCCACTTCTTCCCTGCTGACCTCCTTGGTTCCCTCCACCTTGGCCTCCATATCCACCTTTATTTCCTCCTCCCTGCTGACCATTGCCTCCACTTCTCCCCTGATTCCCTCCTTGCCCTCCAAATCCCCCTTGATTCCCTCCACCTATTCCACCTGCACCTCCCCTCCCCATATTCCCTCCTTGTCCATTTCCTCCTTGATTCCCTCCACCTCTTTGTCCACCTGCCTGTTGACCTCCATAACCTCCTTGGTTGCCACCTCCCATGCCACCAACTCTACTTTGATTCCCTCCCATTCCACCTCCATAACCTCCTTGTTGATTAGCTCCTCCTCTTTGTCCCTGTCCACCTCCTTGACCTCCGTATCCACCTTGGTTCCCTCCACCTATCCCTCCTGCACCTCCTCTTCCCTGATTCCCTGCCTGGCCCTGACCCCCTCCATATCCACCTTGTTGATTCCCACCTCCTCTTTGTCCTTGGCCACCTCCCTGACCTCCATATCCTCCTTGTTGACCCCCTCCATTTCCACCAGCTCTCCCCTGATTCCCTCCATAACCACCTTGATTACCACCACCTCTTTGTCCACCTCCTTGCCCTTGACCCTGACCACCTCTTGCACCACCACCTTGACCCCAGTCCCCTCCACCTTGACCACCTCCTCTATTTCCACCCTGAGCCCCTCCTCCGTGACCTCCTCCCCTTTGTTGACCTGTTCAAGATCAACCAACAAAAAAACCAAGCATTAAAATTAACCCCAATTAACTAATTATCCCTAAATTAAAAAATATATTATCCTACCATGCATTTTGATGCTTTTCTTCAAGTCTGTACACTTTTTCAAAAGAAAATTGCTCTAAATTTTAAAAATAATTAACTAATTTTTCTAAATTGAAATTTTCCGAATTGCGAATAAAATATGAATATCAAGTGGTCAAGCCAGATGATAACCAAAAAAAAAAAAAAAATTATAATTTTTCAAAATAAATCGGTTTCCATATCGCATAGCATTTTTTTTTGGTCAGACAACCAAGCCAAGCTAATGTACAAGTACAAGGCTTATAATAAGGGACCATGCATAAAACATGTTCCACATTTCTCTATTTTGTATTTTGAACCTCAATTAGTCACCACCACCTATTTAAAAACAGATAATTATAATTATATAAATTAATTACCCCTTTTTAACTTTTTTCTATTTTTCCCGTTGTTTTTGTAACGTGTCAGGTGAACAGCCCCATCTAGTAGGCCAGCATAAGAAACAAGCTCAACACTCAACAGACCACCAAGCAGCTGAGCAGCTGATACCTCAATAACAAAAAATATTTATCTTCAACAATTAAATATAATTAACAATTAGAGCAGCTTGTTAAATATCATCACAGTTTAATTAACAATTAGTTAAAATAATGGAGCATTTAAATCCCAGCTCAACAGCAAGTCCCCTTCCTCAACTGGAAGGACCCATGGCTTTGGAGGAGCTGATGCCCATGGACGCTGAATCCTCCTCAGCTACTCCAACATCATCATCGTCCTCCTCCTCAGCAGTATTACCTCCAATTAATGGAGAGGAGGGGATCCCCTCAACTACAACACAAGCAGTAGGAGGTGCAGCGACAAGATCACCTCCCGAAAATTATCTGCTGAGCAGCACATCATCACCATCACCTCAACAATTTACAGGACAAGGACACCAGCAGGAAAATGGAGGTGGTAGGTCACCTCCTCAGGGTGCTGAGTCATCAACATCATCCCCTCCGTGTACAGAGGAACCTGTTGCAGGTACCTCCTCGCCATTGGGACCGGGGGAAGATTCTGAGGATGATTTGGACGACATGCCACAAAGTTCTTCGGGTGGTGCCCTAGCTGATCTTTTAACTGCTGTGGATAATTATGAGCCAACGGTAAAATAATTAATTAAATAAGTGAATTATTTATTGATTTGGTTTGGTAGTTAATTGGTGTGATTATTTGTTTTTTTTTTTTTTTTTGTTGAAGATTCCGGATGGCGTGACCAATTATCTTTTAACCCAAGCCGGATTCCAGAGTGAGGACCCCCGCCTAGCCAAGCTGTTATCTTTGGCAACTCAAAAGTTTATTTCGGATGTGGTGAACGAGAGCTTCACAATTTGTAAGTTGAAGGGACAAGTGACCAATTTAAATCAACAGGCGAAGGCGAAGCTGAAGGAGAAAAAGTATTCACTGACTTTGGAGGATTTGGGACCAGTTTTAAGTGACAATGGGATAACTGTGAAGAAGCCACCTTACTACACTTAACAATACAGATGTGTTAACTGTTCTAAGCATAATTAAAAATAGCTTTTAAATGCTAAACCTTTTTTGTATACTTGAAAATTTTTAAATTAGGCAAATAAATTAAGTAATTAGATTTTCTAATTGATTTGTAGTCTTCACTTTCATTAGATATTCAGGGTGAGGAATTTTGGAGTTCTGTGTTTTACAATGAGATCCCTCGGTACAAGGCTCGCGATTGGCATATGAGGTGGGTGGGGGGGTGTGTCGTTGTTTGTTGACCCCCTCGGGGTAAAGGTCAAGAAACAGTTGTTTATACCTCCTAAACGCATATTGATCACTATGGTCAAGGGCAACATTGTTTTGATTTTCAGCCCCATAGGTCAAACCCCAAGGTCAAGGGTCAGGGTCGAAATTTTTCAACTTGATCATAATGCAAACTTCATTAGCGCAGTCCTAAGCTTTGGTCGATTAAATCATGTGTCATGTTAGGTCACCATGACCTCACTGGGTCAGAAATCGGGGTCAAAGGTTTTATTCAAACGTATGGCATAGTCATGTGACATATCATTCGAAAGCCGTTTTCATCCTTAACAACAACGAGTAAGGTTGCATTGCTTTAGCTACGTTGTTATGATCGCTATTACAGCGAAAATAAAAAAAATATCATATCAAGTAAAAACATGACAATGGATATGAAATTATGTATAGCCACCATAGTTTTCCGAAATAGCTATGTTTAGGTATAAAAACCCCAATATATACTAAAAAAATACATTACCTGTAAAACTTTAAATGTAAACAATGAGCTCTTTTATTTCTACTATATGCATGCGTAAATTTGTTTTTGACCGCATTTACCATTGAATTTAGTTAATTAGAAGCAAATTTAGAGCAAGTGTATTTGAAATATTGATACAAACCAAAGGAGTTAACCTATCAACAAAGTTTACAGAACCCAACCCAATTTCTAAAGTAGTACATGACCGTAAATTTTTCAATTCTGGCCTTCTAGTTTGTCTTAATCACAATGAAATATAACTTTTTCTTGCAAAAATCACTTTTTTCGAAACTGAATACACGCTACTCTGTATTTGAAGTATATAAACTAAGCTAAAGGGACAACACATAAAAGATGCTAAAGCAAATGCAACTGTTAACAAATTAAAATTGCCGTTATTACCCGAGTTTACAAGTATTATAAGCCAAAATGCTTGAGCTACTATTAAACTAACAGTAATACCTCCCAAAATTAGTGACAAGTTTAGATCAATTAGTAAACTGACAAGACCCTGAACAATCCTATAGTTTTGCACAAATTTAATTTGCAAAGAAATTACTTCCAAGCATTTTTCCAAGTTCATTGAACACATTACTAGAACCCCACCGTAAAGTAAAGGCACAAAATTAAAAATGATTGAGTGTGCTAAATGGTTGAACAGTAAAACAAGCAATTTTAGTACTGTATACAAAAACAAACTTGAAATTGTAAGGTTATTATTTGCATGATTAAAGCTGCACTCATTAAGCAACCAATATCCGGCTATAGATGGCTGGCAAGGTTGAAACCAGTGAAATCCGTATACTAAAACTATTGGCGCTAGAATACACCATGGCGCTAAGCAGTAGGCAATTGCTAAATTTAACTTGTCTGTTAATGTATTTTTTGAAAGTTTAAAAGGTTTTATTTATTTTGCAAACTGGGAACTTTGTTCGATGTGTCCGTTCATGTAGTTTACCAAGTAGGGTGATTTTTGATTAAGAATAATTAGTATTACAACATATATTGGGATATAGGTAATAACAACTGTTGCAAGATAGTTATAAAAAGTTTGCGAGGATTTAGAGTTGCTTGAAATTAATTGAAATAATATTGTAAAATTTATTGTAAGAATAAAAACACATTTGAAAATAAGTTTAATTCTTTCAACTTTTCCAATTTGGGGGTAAAATAACCTTTCTTTTTCTTTAGACCATTTTAGTGGGATGGAATTTGTCAACGCTGTTATGCTACAAAGTAATTTTAGGCATCCGAAATGTTTCGGTAATAACATGTCGTTATAGTTTACAAATGGGTTAGAGAAAAATGAAATCAAATTTAATTTTGTGTAAGCGCCCTTAATTTTACAATTCTACTCTATTTCTAAAATTACTACCCATAACGCTTATGCGATAATTAAACTAAAAGCAATAACTTCAAAAGAAATAAATGAAAGAATTTTTCGGAAAAAGGTATGTGCAAAAATAAAGTTTTGTTAAGTTGTGGAATCAGTTAGCTGCGGAAAAATTTCAAAAAAGATTTTTTGTATGTGTTCCACAAAATCAACTAAATAATTTTTATGTAGGCATATACTTATTTTACTCTTGTCTTTCGACTTTGTTTATTATAGATAAACAGCAATCAGTTTGAATGCACATATTCATTTATATGATCTAGCTGATTTCTATATCAAGTTTTATCTATTGATTAACTGTATGCATTTTTTAAAAAATCATTGAATTTTACTGTGAAAAATATTTACATTATCAATTAAATAAACTATGTAGCACTTTACAAAGTGATCTTCTCCGCTTCATAAATTTTTAAGTAAATGCTCTCATTCGACTTGACTTCCCTGTTTTAAAACTTAACCAAGCGTTTCGTTAAATTGTTTCAAGTGTCGTTCATCATATCTTTTGAATACTTTATATTTACAGAGAGTATTTTTTTTTGGCATTTGTCTTCGAAATAAAAAATTTGATCTCTTACGTCAGATCATTTGATGATCACTGAGCACTATCGATTTCTTTTTTTTTTGGACTTTGAACAGAGGTTTTAAATAAACATAACTGCTACATTGTTGCATTTTACTTTAATCAAATAAAAAAAACCAGGATGCTTATTATGTACACATTTGTTACTTGTACTTTCAGCTAAACTACAGTGAAGCTTTTACAAATCATATCATACAGCGTTTGTACAAATATGTTGGTATTTCACAAGAACATAACTACAGTGAACAGAGCTGATATACTATGGAAGAACTTTTTTAAACTAAAACATTAACGTGGTCACGTACAATCATATTATATATTTGCCAATACAGCTATACAACTTGCAATACAAAGCATTTTTCATAATTCACAAAAATCATGTTTATTCACAAAAATTAGATTGTCGTATTTGTCCTAAAAATAAATATTTTAAAATTTTGTCCTTAAAATAATATTCGGTTTTGAAAAACTTTATTAAATAAGTTTTTTTTTGCTTGCTAAGATTTTCATTTATATTTGTTTGTCAATTTGCAAAATATTAACACTTGTGCATATTAGAATGTTATTTTTTGGCAGATAGCAGTTTCTTTTGGCACTTTGGAAAGTAACCAAGTATGTAAAAATAGATTTTATATGTTTCAAATGTAATAACAATACACTTGTTACTCTTTAAAGTTCTAGGTGCAGTTAAAACGACACTTATTAAATGACTATCTGCATTTTGTCGTTACACAAACGTTAAATTAAATTAGTTATTTGAACGTTTGTTTGCTGATAGTAAAACATGCTTTAATTGCTTCTACTTTTTACTGTGTTGCCTAAAAAGAAGAAATCAGTTTGTTTTAAATAATATTATCAGCGGTTATTAAATTAAACCCAAATGTATTATCACTATAAAAATTCAATGAAAATTAAATATTTGGAGTTCTGTAAGAAATGTTCGTTCTTTTTTATTTACAGAAGATATAACACCTTAAAAAATAAGGTGTCTTTTGTCTTTGGCAAAAACAGTTTTTAAATTTGTTAAAGACGACATCCTCGATAATTATTATAATGTTGTATTAAAAATTTCAAACACTCGTATATTTTGTAGATTTTCTTTTACGAAAATTTAACTTAAAATGGAAAATGTTATCACAAATAGATAACTATAACGTTTTAGTGACGAAAAATAAAAACTATTTTGACCAAAAAAAAAATATTTCGGAATGACATAAATATTTACTTAATTGTTAATGTATTTTTCAAAGCATCAATATTCTTTCAGTTAAAAAAAGCTTACTAATGTTACATTTTGGTAGAAATCTACTACATTTCATGTAAAACCCAATACTGAATTTGAAGTACTGTACAATTAAGTTTTAATCAAGATTTAAAAAAAACTATTATTTTAATAATACAAAATAAATATTGGATCTTCCCTTTTCCATCATTTATCGCCACGTCGAAATAGCTAATTGTTACAAAATTTAGTTCAATTTTACGAATATTCTACGAATTAGATTTTTCTTTTTCCATCACAAGTCGCTAATAAATCATATTATATTTTGCTCATCGTTGAAACTATTCACTATTATTTTATTGCCACAGATAGTACATGTTACGAAATAGCTTTATTTTTTTTGTACGAGAAAAAAAAAATTGATTTTACAATTCAGCTTGAAACAGCAACCAAGAAATAGTAACTTATCTCTGTAAAAATAAATTGATAAGGATCGTGTTCATAATTGAAACATTTTTTTAATGATTTTATAGTTTTATTAATCGATTTGTACCTTTACTGTACTCATAAATCTTGTAGTACTCAAGCTAATGTTTCATTTTTCACAATAAAGTATATCTACCAGTCGAATTCGTCAGCTTCAGCTCATTAATTTTATGATACAGCAGCTTTCAGCATCAAAATAGATTAACCCAAAGAACTTGTATCTTTTTTTTATTTTGTTTAACTAAATCATTAATACATCACAAGCTTATTATAGAAACTTTGTATCTAAAAATTATTAAGTACATAAAACGTTATCTTCATTTTCTACATTTGTAATTTTTTGCCACGTGCCATTCACAGTATGAAATGGTAAAGCGATAATCTTTAAATAAATTAGCCAGCCCAAAGCATGTACACTATGTTGATTTTTTTATTATATTTTCTTGCAATTAATAAATTAACAAAAATTTCATTATCAGTGCACTTTATTTACACTACTTAATTACTCACTTTAATGATAGGTGTGAATCTTATGCACCACAACCACAGGTTAATTTTTCCGCTGCACTAGCAGCTGCATAACAAGCTGCAATGACAACCATTGCTCCACATGTTAAAACGTACCCTTTTTTACTCTAAAATGATTTTGATAATGATTTTTTGGCATGTTTCGTGAGGAGTACAAGTAACATGTACAATGTCGGGTTTATACTATACATATAACAGGTAGTCAGATTCTTTTGTGCAATAATCTAATTAAGAAAAATGCATTTGATGCACTTGCAATGCTGTATTTGTGCATTTAGTTCCCTTTTATAGAATGTGTAATAACTAACATTTAGCTCAATTCGTTCTTAACACTGTTCACATGCACTTGTCTTCGCATTAAATTTAAAATAAACGACTGAACGATTCATAAATAAGACTGTTTTTTTTTGCACCGGGATAACCGAAATGAGCAAAATTGAAGTATCGAATCCGAATAAAATTGACAAAATCGAAATGGATTCTAAATCCCAAAACAGAACATCTTTAGTGCGGCAATGTAAGAACAATTTTATTAAAGAGGGTATTATATTTTTGAATTTTTGATTAAAAATTTTTGTAATATTTTTGTGTTTATTTTAGATAGCTTTAATTCTGAAATAAAGGATAGACATGACCAAATAACTGAAGACTTTCTAAAACTATCGTCAGAAATTGAAGCAGATGGATTATTGGATTCTGATATCTGGTCAAATTTTATTGGGACGGGAAATACAATGGTTGTATTCCTAACGGGATTATATTTAACATTTTATTGTATGGAAACGTCGATTATCTATGGAGCTTTTGGAATTATTTTATTAGCATTGGCTGGAGGTCCTAGTCTACTTTTTGGGAAAGAAGGTACAATAAAAATTTGAATCTTAATCTAAAAATATTTTTGATACAAAAATTTGTATGAAATTTAAAACTATATTAATTACAGGGCTGATCATGGGACTATCAACATCTGGTTGGAAGGAAACCCATAATAAATTTCATGCAATGTCAACAAATAAGACTGAAAATTTAAATCGAACAGAACAAAACGACTTGTGGTTCCATTTCGATCGTTTTTGGTTTCTTTTTTGGGATGCTCTAGTGGTAACTCTTTCATGGAAGCTTAATTATCATTTAGAATTTGTCATTGTGAACGAATGTTGGTTAGAGCTGGTTTGTATGATAGTTCACTACTCGCTCATTCCTTTGTTAGGATTTAAGATATGGTTTGTTGTTACTTGGTTATCTTCAATATTTATGGTTATAAACTTGATACTCTCTCATTATCATAAAAACTCAGTGGTGCATAGCGATACTAAACTGCATTGGATTGAAAACGTTTTTATGCGTGTTACCAATATTCGACCTTTTTATTTTGGGAATTGGTGGACAGTTCATTTAAACTATCAAATTGAACATCATTTATTTCCAGGGATGCCTTATCACAAATTAATGCTTTGTAGTAATAAAGTGAGAAAATTTGCGGAAAAATATAACTTGCCTTATAAAAATTGCTCGTTTTGGGAAGCTTGTAAATTAGCGTACTATGATTCATCAAAAGAAATAATTTTATTGTAATTGTTCAGTTTTGTAACTTAACATTTAGTTCAGTTTTTAGTGAAGTAAATTACATTTTGTTTATCGTCTAATTTATTTAACACTTACCATCTCAATTTTTTCTATCTAGCATATAAACTTATACCAAATTGTGCATCCATGCATACCCATTTTTTTGCAGTGCATCGGGTACAAATGCACTTGAGTTGATGCGGCCAAAAATTACATCTTTTTATGTAGTAACTTCACGAGTGTTAACTGGTGCGTGAAGTTTAAAGCCAAATAAATATAAACATGTAATCATTAAAAATAAACTGAAATTGCTTATCTTACAATCCATTAAAACTGTTTGTTTACATTACACAATAAAAAAATTAATAGGTAATAATAAAGTGTTGATAGCGTAGTTAAATGTTTTTAATGAAAATGCACACAAAGAGATTCATGTACTTTATTAGCTTCCGTTTAAATGATGACATTTTACAAAAAATAAACTTAAATGTTTGGACTCTAATGTAACCCAAAAAAATTCTAATAATTTCTTTGGCAATTTTTTTTACAAATGTGGGACACATCGGTTTCTTAAACTTGTGACGAAAAGTTAATTAGTTTCTAGAAATTATTCGAATGAAGTTAAATTTTACTTTTTTACATTTAAAAACCCATTATTGTTCTACCCGGTTGTTATTCTCATTTTTAAAATAAAACGAATCGATGAAATAATGAGCGTATTACCACGATGAAAATAATGACGTTGTCTTTTTATACATTAAATTTGTAATGTTATTTGTTAAGAATTCTGAAAATTATGATTATAAAACTTTTGTTTTATAATCGTTATAATCCTTCAATATAATTTAATCTAATTTAGAACCCATACCTCTTATTTTCCTACTCATTTAATTATAATGCTTAATATAAACGCTGTCGCTGAAGTACAGCATTAGCTACTAATCTTTCCGGCATTTATTAAAACTCTATAGCAATATTATTTGGCCTGAAAAAAATCCATAAATTTCTACTCATTTGCATAAATTTTCGACAAAAGTGCCAAACAAAACTTGGTAAAAAGTTTATTAGCAAAAGTGCTATCCCAAAACAAAATATGAACGCACATGACATTCCGATCATACTCCATACACCAATCCCTTTAGGTTTTTTGCTTGCTGAATTAGAACCATATTTTACCATTTCAGTTTTCCCATCCAATTTCGTCTGAGCATACAAGTTTTTCAATTTTTCATGAAACCCAATCTCTTCCCATACCATAATCAGTTTTAAAAGCTTGTTTGACATGTAACCCCAAATTCTTATGCTTGCTTTAAAAGACACCATGATAAAATCACCAATATTATGTCTTTTACAAACAAACTTATCCCCAACTACTAAAGCCTGATTGCCAATAAAATCATTAAAATGTGCTTTACACGCTCTATCCAATAACATTGAAAACATTATTTTCTTTTCGACCGAATACTTCAAAAACTTTACTAGTCCATCTCTTTTTACTTTATCAGCATCCACGTCGGCTCTAAAAAATTCCGAAAATTGTTTTTCACCCAATCGACCTTTAACTGAATTCAAATTTAATTTAGGGACCACATATGGCAGTAGAAATACTACCACTTTTAGATATGTTGGGTATTGTATTGTATACCCAGTTGAAATTAATTGTTCTAAAGATGGTAACTCTGATATAGTCATTAAATCCACAGAAATACAACTTTGATATGCCGACGATAGTAAAACCATTGATACAAGAGGAATAGCAACAAACACTGGTCGATGAACACATTGACAACGAATATTAAAAAATGGCCAGATAATGTCTAATCCAGCTAACAAATCTTTTCTTATAAAAGCATACACTAGAGCAATGGATATTAAAGAAATCCAAATTGTATATTCAACGGCAGATAAAAAGCTATAGTCGATTTGGTTTTGCCCTTGTAAGTGGGTACAAGCAATAACGTTATCGTTCATATCAAATCGACTTAAATAAACATTTCCATGTGTATTTATAATTTCAACTGGAATATCTTGAAGGTAGGATTCCCCAAAGATTAAATTGGTAAACCATTGGCGGGCTAGTTGATCCGAAAAAAGTAGACTAATTTCTTGTCCCGCTGTTGTGAAATTTAGAATGCTCTGCATTGGTGAAAATACCAGCATTTCAAGTTCGGGGCACTTATCAATGGCTTTCAATAGTAATTTCATTCCATCCCGGTAATTCTTAAACACTCGGAAACAGTCTTCAAATGTATAAGACTCGAATGCGGGTATGAAATGAGGCAGTTTTGGATAAATAGTCTTGCCATAACCTTGACCATTTAAGTTGCTAAGTTCAGTAAAAATTTGGTGGAGGGATAGACTAGTAGAATATTTGTGAAAACGTTGATTTGGACAAAAATAACAATAAAGAAATATATCGATACTTTTTGGCTCATAAAATATAAGATTTGCGTGGAATGGTTGTGGTGACTGGAACTGATATAATAGATAATCGAATCCGGATATAATACTTTTAAAGTTATTATTGGTTAAACTAATTAGAAAATTTACCCTATCTGAGGAGCCAAATCCAGAATTTTGTATTGCAGAAATTGTGTCTTCAAAGTTATTCGGATGGAATATGAATATTATGCAGTATGAACTTTTCTGCTTGCTGGAGAATCTTAAATATCGTTGATTAAGGTGAACAGAAGATTGTAGCTCTAGTTGAGTGAAACGTAGACTTAAAGACTTTATATTGTGATAAGTGAATGTATGTGTCCATTTGTCAGAATGATTGTTTAAAATTGTATGCTGCTGTTGAATGATTGAACTAACAATATTAATGGAACAATGAGAGTTAAGTTTAAGTGGAATGGGTTGACAAATTATTCCAGATTTAAGTTGACACCAAATGAAATATAAGCACAAGTATTTTGTGGAAACAAACAGATCTCGGAAATACATATTTTATTTTATTAGCTACGGGAAATATTAAACAAGATAGAAAAAATGTTTTTTTTTGCTTTAACGGGTTTACACTCTAGACAGTTATGCGATGAAAAACATATCAGATAGAAAAAATTGCTTTAATAAATAACTACCTGATACTGTTTAAAATAATGCTTTTATCATAATTAATTTTTATAGTATCACTCTGTTTGAATTTTAATCTTATTAATGCGAAAATAGGTGGAAAAAAGTCTACCTACTTATCCACAGTAAGTAAAAATTGACATGTATATCGTGCCCGTGTTTGACCTGGGAGTAAAAAACATGTTTATGTAGAAATGAGAGTTGTTACTATTGATATATTCAAGGTGAAAAGGGCGTTTGCACTGGAAAAACATAGACTTACTGCTTTAAAATATGACGTCAAAATTTCACCTTGTCTAGTTCCTGCAAAAGTTTAAAAGTATATGTATTTTGCCTGATTATTTTTTATAAATTTAGTAATACTAAAACTAATTGTCGCGAACGTTCCTCACTTAATTAATTAGTGTTTAGAGTCAACAACAATTGTGAAAATCTGGTATGTCATAAGATTTACACAAGAAGTTGTAACAACAGTCATTAGAAAAAGTTCATCCTGAATATCAGGATTATAATTTCTAGCCCCTTTTTTGCAGTCAAAAATATTCCACTCCGGACAAAAAATATTTCGCGGACTTTGACTTAGGTGAGTAATGTGCCAAGACTACTTTGTTTAAATTTTTTTAACGTTCAAATATTATGGGCTAAAATAATTTACAAAGTAGTACCTCTATCAACTACAGAAATTTGTCTGAGTAAACGAGTAAAGATTTTCATTAAAATTAAGATATTCGTTTTTTTTAAATCTGCTTCCACATGGAAATAAATGTTTCGTCTTCCTTACATCCTGCAAACTTGCTCGAATTCCGCTTTTAACTGTCTAGACAGTTACGAGCCAAATTGTGTTTTGTTTGGAACAAGTAAATAAGACAAAATATCAGTTAATTAGATTAAAACTATGCTTTCAATCAGTGAGAACATTTTCACGTGGTTATCCAGGTTATGTGGAAGTAGTAATTATATTAAGTGGAAATTGGCACACGAATTCTCTTACGTGATATTTTGTAACACTTGGAAAAATTTACCTGCAGCTTGTATGCCCAAACATATAGTCAAGCTTGATAAATATTACTGTGGTTAGAGTTTCCATGCAAAATGAGTTTATAGCCAGAGATTATTTTTACGGGGCCTATAAAAAAGGTTGTTTAGACAAGGATTTAACGCGGTTGAATGTCAGGGTGACCCGACTAGTGATTGCGTGTTGTAGTTAAGAAAGATTGTTTTTTTTTGCAAGGATCCATGAAAGAAAGGATTTGATAGAACAGCCAACCAATTTTCCTACCTAGACCGTATAAATATGACCAACCAAAATGCCTGTGCTTAAACTAAACTTAAAGTAATGCTAAAATGATGACTAATATAAGGTGTAGCCTTAGATCAAGTATAAAGCTAACAAGTACTTGAATTCTCCTGTAGCTCCTTGTATATTAAAAATAGATTCGATAGAAATAATTTGCAAAACTATTACTGGATTAATTGACCATATAAAAAGGAATTGAAAATTTAAAAAAAAAACGAATGACATTAATAATATATTAACGAGTAATCAATTATAAAAGAAGGTCAAGGTATCCAAGCTTTTGAAATTTTGTTTTTAAGATTGCAATTTCTGAAGGAAATCTGAGGAATGTTTGAACAAAGTCATTGAAAACTTTAGCAATTATCGTTAAACAAAACTGATTATTCTAAAGTATTCGTTTTTATCGTTCTTTTCTGATATCATGAACAAACTGTATTGTAAATCTATAGTAATCCCTCTAAATCAAAATTAACATTAAGTTTTTAACACTTTGCTAGAGAAAAAAAAATATTTAAACAAAAGTAAAATACGAATTTTTTTTGTCAACGTTGAACATAGCTTTTCGACGACGATTTAAATAAGCGATTTAATGTTTTTTCATAATATTAGGCTTGCAATTTATCATACCAAATACGGTTAACGAGATGAATTCCAACTAAAATGTTTAAAAAAAATAATTTAGAAACGATGAAATATTGCAGCTTTGTTTTTAAAACTTGAAACCATTTGTAACTCAAAATAGGTTTGTAACTTGGCAAAATCTATCGACTCTTTCAAATTTCTTTCATGATAACTAACTCTTTGTTTTTTAAATGCTTTAGCTTTTTTATAAGTACTAAGTACTTAAAAAAAATACAGAAAAAACCTTTAACTTAGGTGTGAACGAATAATTTCACTATAATAAAAAATAAAAATTAACTACCATATAGTGTTTTAATTTGCTAACACAATTTGAGAGAAATTACACAAATTTTGAAACAAGTAAATGAAAACAATTAAAATATCAATTTATCACGCCTAAATTTAACGTAGTTGAGCGTCTTCAAATAATAAAGAACGAGAAAAAGAGTGAAGTTGAAGGAATTGTTAACGAGTATTTGCTCTACAATATTATGTTTGGCAAATAACACTTTCACTGATTAGATTGCTGTTTACTTTAACCGTTTAAAAAAATATTACCGTTTATTTTTTTGTGATGATTATGGTTATGACTATGATAAAATGTTACATGCATTAGAATTATAATAACAAACGATTTCTTACCCCACCCGTCAAACATTTTAAATTTAAACGAAAATTTGTTTTAAAATTTCAACTGTTTTGCACCATAAATTGTTGCATTTCTTAAGCTAGTTGAACAAATTTGTATACTTGCGAGTATTTTTTCCAATCCAGCAACATTCACCAGTCGACTTCTTGAGTATACCTAAAGCCAAAACATGATAGCTCTTTCGGATACCCAACAAGATATTCTAAAAATTAATTTGATTTTATCCCAAATCTTAACAAAAACGTTGAACCCTCTCAGAGTTTTTGGCTTTGCACCAATAATATTTCATGGACAAACTTGTGAAGCAAAACCTGCATCCTTGCAACACCCTAAAAATTGTGAGCATCAATATTCGCAAGTTACTCAATACGAATTTCAATTCAAATGGAAATCTTGGCAAGCCTTATATTCATTCATGATTCAAGTTGCTTCCGTTAGTGCAACATTTTTCATAATTTTTAACGTTGTAAGTGGACGAGCCAAAGTTAGTCATTACGTCATGTCAACTTCTTCTGAAGACTTTTCTAAACTTTCAATCTATCAAAACATATCTTCTTTGGAATCCTTTGGAGAAGCTACACTTGCCTTTTATGTCACACAAGCTTATTTCTCATCAACTATTACACTCCTTACATCGTTTTTTACAGTTCGTTTTGTCGTCTTATTACTTAATCGATGGACAAGTCAATTCGCTATTCAATTTTATCGTGCATTTCCAAATTTAGAAGATTACCACATGTCCTTTATATTGTACCAATTTCATAAAAAGCTTAAATTTCGTCTTAATTGTTTTCTTGGGATACTAGTTCCATTTTCAATTTCTTATTCATATCTAATTACAAATTGTTTGGAGTTCCGTAACAATCCAAAATGTAGCCAAGCTGATTATTGGGTTTCAATCGTTTCGATTTATTTTGCGGCCATAATTATGATAATGAAAAATACTACAATTGCTGTGATTATAGTCATTACTCGGATTGTTGTTGCTGCACAAACAGAAATCAAAAAAGCTTTGGTGAGGACACAAGGCTTACAGACAGAGCTTTGCTGGAAAAAGGTTTTCAAGCTCTTAACATTTGTAAGACGACAATATAAACTTGTTGAAAAAATTTGCGGCCCAATACAACTTGTATGGTTGACAAGCTATTTTGCCAGTGCTATCACCAATTGGATTATAGTTTTGTGGCTGCTTAAAGGAAAAATGTCGGCTTCAATGGTACAGATATCCGTGGGGGTCTCACTTATTGAGTCGTTTAACTTTTGGATACTGATATTTATGAATGAAAGGGTTTTAAAAGAAGAAAAAGATATAATTCAACTTATAGTCACCATGACTGCGGGCTCTAGTAAATTGAGGAATCGAACTTTGGAAGCAGCCTGCAAAAAATTGGATGTAAATTAATAAGATTTTATATGAAGTTAACTTTTTTGTAGTTTTTTCTCCACTTTACTTGTCGTGTTAAATGTTACAGGTCTCAATGTATTTAGATTTTTTGACGATGAAACCATCAATTTACAAATTTTGTGGGTTGATTGAAAACAAGCGTGTGCTTCAATTTACGGTAACGAATTTTTAAAAAAGCAGTACAAATATTTATGATAAATAATGCATGTTAAAAAATAGTATGCTTTTTATTTATAGTTGCTAAATGACTGCACAACTTATGTAATTGCTATTCTTCAACTGGCCGATTTATCAAATGGGGAAGTTGTAGCTACAGTTTCATAGGAAGCTAGAAGATAATATTTTAAATTCATTTGTAAAATTATTGTCGATGACTAAGCGATATTAAATATTTTTCAATGTATTTAATATTATTTAAATTATTGTCCGATGCTTCGCTAAAACAACCGTAAAATCCGTGCCTAATTTGCAATCGTATTTTGTAATAAAAAGGTATGATTAAATGCTTACAAATCAGATTATTTTTACCATCATTTGGACAGATGTCATATAATACCCATATTTGTGTGAATAAACCAGTGTTTAAGAAAAAGTTGAACACAGCTAATGTTCGCTTAAGGTTGATTTGTAATATGTCAAGTAAAGATTTACACTGAAAGTTGCACTGTACCGAAACGCCTTAATTCTACAGACCCTTAAAATACATTGTGATTTATTGTCTTAGCAGGCTAATTGTGTGCCAAATTTTAAAAACGACATCTTTAGTTTTTAGGTACTGAAAAAAATTAAACTAACATTTTCTGAGCGTATTTAAAATCTTTAAATAATATTGCTGGCTTTCAGTCGATTTAGTTAGGGACAATATATAAATTATTTTGTGTTGACTAGCTTTGTCGAATTTCTTGGATTGTATTAAACACAAAACTTAAGAGCTCTTATTTTAGCATAAAATATTATTTCTAATAATGGTAAATGTTTTTTGAAAAGGACACAAAATAAATAATTGATTCAATTTAATCCAATAAAACAAAGTTAAATATCAAAAACATCTTATGCTGAATAACTCATTTTTTCAACTGATTTCCAGTTGTCAAATTGATATTTAGTATGTGCAAGCTGGGTGCTAAAATTGATAACAAAGCAATGGGCCGAATAATTTGCTCGAAAGAAAATAAGTTCATTTTGAAAAATTTCTTTGGTTGAACGTTTGACTAGCAAATATTTCTTGTATATATTTGAAAAATATATTAGCTACATAATAAAATAACAAACTTTTAGTACACATGTTATGCATTTTTTTAAAAAATTTTCTGTCAGCTTAAGTTCTAGGGAAAAATCAGATTTTCAAGAACAACAAAACGCATTTAATAGAATTAATTCATTTAAACATGTAGATATAGAAAATGGCTTACGTTGAAAAACAGTTTCAATTTTTTTGTGTTACAAATTTTGAATACGGACGGTTGTGATTTTCATTTGTTGATTTCATGAAATGGAACAACTACGCGAAATACATGTAACTCAAAATGGTCTTACTGAATTTATACTACAAATCAATAAATGAAACAACTCATGTCAATTTTTATTTGGAAAACGAATCAAGATGGAGCAGTTATTGGTTTAGCATGATAAAGAACCACACTAAATTTATTTATTTATTGATAAAGTCTTTTTTGATAAATTTCGAATTTCTAGGCTTAATTTATTTTAAAAATTTACTTGTTTACTGAAACAACTTGCTCAAATAAAATGATTATATTCATAATGATCTTACCAAATGGTATTATAAGCATGTTTTTAATTTATTAGTTTTTTATCTTAAAACAAGCAAAACCTGCACAGTTAAATCTATCGCGTAATTAAGACACTTAAATTGTGTCAACTCTTCACTAAAATTACTATCCCCAAATTTAATTTTAATTTTGTCACACGATTTACAAAATGATCTCAGCTGCATTCTTTCATACTTTGAATTACATCGCAACTGCAATCCCTCCATAAAACGAAGTAGTGTTTTAGAATGCGCAAAAACAGATACCATTCCACTTAACACAAAAAGGATTGATCCTGCTGCATCAGTTGACGTCACTAAAAATACAACTATATCAACAAAATTTTCCTTTATTTTTGAACCTCCTACAAATCTTACAAGTAAACTTGACAAGTTAAGTTATGTTAGTTAGTTATGTTAAGTGACAGTGTGCAAATTACAGTGCAGAAAAAAGCTAACAAGGAGTTTTGTTGAACAGAATTGTTTTGTATGTTAAATATTTGCAGTTGTGTGTAAATATTTAACATACAAAATCACAAATATTATTGCATTTTTTCATCTACTGTCAAGTAAAATTGATACAGTTTTTTAGTATCAATATCGAAATAATATGAAACACTGGGAAGAAGAATGAAGTTCCATGAGCTCCAAAATACCAAAACCATATATTTATCAGAAATAACGCACCTTTTTTGACGGATCTTGGGTATGAATGAAAAATATTGGGTATGAATTCAACGACATGCTATTAGCTTTGGTGCATTCTTCAAGAACGAAGAAACCCAAAAGCGACGGTTTACAGGGTGTACTATAATGAAAAGCTATAACAAAGCAAGGACCAAATCCAACCGCTGTTAGTAGAAATAGTAAAACAAGTAGTAAATTAGTCAATTCCAAAAAAGAAATGATCGCCATGTAGAACGTTTACAAGTTTTATAATATTTCAGTTGATGGCCTTTGTTCTTGTATAATTGAATGTAGGTTGCAGTGGTTTGAAATGCAATCCAAGTAAACCAACTCAATAGAAGCTCCGACTTAAGAATATGACTTTTAGCAGAATTTCTTGAGGAATGAACAACTTGGACAAGCTGCAAACATGCTGCAGTAGACGGTAAATAACTTTTTATGCTTAAAAGTTGCTGCTCTTTTTTTGATACGACAGAAATTTCAATGTTCTGTTCTGGTTGTAGTTCTTTCCTATTTATTTTAATTGGTGCGACTTAAACGTTTTCTATTCGCTTCATGGTAAAATGGAGAAGGACATGTTTGTCAAAATATATATTAAAATTGAAAGTCGAAACTTGTTTCATGATTCCCAGAAGAAGTACCAGAGTAGTTAAAAACCATAGTTTTATGAATTTAAAAATTACTAACGGGTTTATTAAGTTGTGAAACTGTATTTCCATTTTGAATAAAGTTCATATCAGGAAAGTTACTAATGGTTTGGTTTTGTAAACTAATCAAGTAAATTGTACCTTGGTCGATTCGTTTAATATTTGAATTCAACTTGTTTTCTTGAAGTTGAAGTTTGTAATAGACCCATGCTAGATTAAAATCAATGACGAGCCACGCCAAATTAGTGTAGATTTCGTGACAGTTATAAATCTAAAAGGTATGTATAGTTTTAGAGTTATGGAAAATAGCACACACGGTATATTTAATTTAGAGTTTGCCATATGAATTTTAAAATTGAATAGCAATTGTGTTTAGTGTACAGAATATAATTGAGAGATCATTTCATTTGGTACTAAAATGACCTTTGAAACTTGAGGTGTTTTGTGATGGGTTTTTGTTTCACTTGGCATGTTACCTTTTACTTTGAATTCAACCCTTTCGGCTTAAATCAGTATAATTTGCTTTTTAGCACAGTTGAACCTGGATATTACCATAGTGTCCCTTGATATTATAAAATTGGCAACCCATGTTGACTCAAATGTTGCCCCAACTGTACCAGTTAAAGCTTTGTTTAAAGCTTCCTAGTTTTTTTTAGTTTAGTTGCAATTCCCTTTCTGTGTTCTTTAAGTTTCCAAAATTATTGACGAACTAAAAGCAAATCAACTATTCGATTCAGGCAATACAACTGAAATATTGGAGGCGTAGTTTTTTCAATAAAGTTTGACAAACCTAACTTGACCTTTTGAACTTGACATGATTTCATCAATCTCAGTACGGTATTTGCGTTCCTTTCTGTCAATTATACCACCAAACCGAAAACCTGCTTGCTTCTGTAGTTTAACGAATGACAAACTTGATGTACTGTAAATGCCTCCAGCCAATCCATATAATACTACAAATATTAACACTGTTTGAAAAACTACTATAGCAAAAAATAATGTTATCAGAATATTCAAAGACGAAGCATTAAGAATAATTGTTACAGCAGACATAATTTGGGATATTCCACAAGCCAGCAAAAACAAAAATAATAGTGAACTAATAACATCATTGCACCGTTCAACAAGTAGATGAACAACACGGTAAAAAGTTATCGGAGAACAATATCCATTCGAATTAAGATTAGCCAACCGTTTGTTCCTATAAAATGCGTTCATGAGATATCTAAAAATAAAATAGCATAAACTAGTGTTAAAATTTGGTGAAGTTATTTTTACAAACAAAAAGCCTCAGAATTTAGTTTTAGTACCTATAAGCAGTGTTTTGGCAAAAAGATATTGACAGTACGCCGACAAGAATGTCCACAATCAGACAAAATGCTTGCACGGACACCATTTTCCAAAGACAGTAGTTGTATGCAAAGAGAAACAGTGCTTCTAAAATCCTGTAGCCTGCACTTCCACACCCGTGTATTTCATTCAAATGTTCGAATATCCATAAGGGATTAAGAGGAAATGATTTATCCAAGACGGAGATAAAAAAGACAACTGGATACCAAGCACATTTGGCGAATATTCTAGTAACTTTGACAAATTGCTTTGCAATTCTTGTAGTTGTTGACGGGCCAACCAGTAAACGTTTAGGTGTGACTGTAATTTATAGAATAGATAGGAATTAAACTCTGAATTTTTAGTTGTATATAAACAAGTTGACATAACTAATTGTATACCTCGGATGAAATGGGATTCAGATTGAATAATTTGGTTGAAGAATGTCGTGAAATCTTCGGGGAAGTCAGCTCGAACTCGGTAACGCTCCATCGGAAAAACACACGCTAGTATCATCATGACACACAAGTTTGTTTCTGTTTGTGGGTCAATTATGCTTGAAATATTTTTGGGTCTAAATTTTCTAGTTAAAATACGCAATAGTAGAGCAATAGCATTACAAAGAAGAAAGATGGAACGATATTTGAATCCATTTTTGGATTTTTCTTGATTGGGGGTTTCGAATCTTTTAGTTTTAGCCTTGTAACTAAATAGTTGACCTGCAATTTTTGGAGACATTTGATTCGCTTCAGCAAGTATTTCGATGAAATTTTCCGTTAACAGCATTTTGATTTCGAAGTGAATATTAGAGGATTTCACTTAAGAAATGAAGACGTTTGTGAGCGAAACTTTATTTGAGTGAGATTTCAACAAATTTGACCGTTTGTTCAAAAATATTTCAGCGTTCCTAGTGATTCTTGAGATCAATCTGAAAATAGGGATTGGAATTTTAGAATCGAGCTGATTGTATTTTGACCTAAAGAAATTGCTAGAAAACACTGTATTAAACCCAACCCTAAACTTGTAACTATCTGAAATATAGAATTAAGTTTACACATTAAAAGTTGTAACATTTTAAACCTACAATAAATTTTATCGTTCCCTAAAATCATGTTAAAAGCTACGAATTTAAGAAGGATATTTCATAATGATAAAACTATCATAAAAGGCACGTATTAGTCCTTTAATTTACGTAATTTAGTTGTAATACCAAAATTCATAATTTAACCCTTGAAAATAATACTATGAAAAGAAAATAAGAGTTTATAGATTTAGATTGACAAGTGGTGGTATTTCCAGACAGAAGTAATTAAGACCATAATTTCAAACTGGTATTTAGTAATTATATTTTGTTTTCCAAAACCAAGTTTTTGTGATTAAAATATCAACATAATAGATAAGTTTAGATTTTGTTTTTTAACTCTGTTGTTATACATTTGATAAAGTTTTCAAATTCACAGATAGTTACTAATCAGTCAGATAAGTAAATATCAGGTTGTGTTATTATGTGTCTTGTTCCAAATTTTACACAATGTTTTCAAACTCCACAATTCTTTTAAAATATACCAAACATTGTGATTTCGAATACGATAGTTTTAAGATGTCAAGGAATAGAAATTCGAGAAAGATACATCGACTAATGGCCACTTTAATAGCTGTTAATTCAAAAACTACGATTTTCGAGATATATCTAATGGACAAAAACGCTTTCAGAGTAACTTAAAAAATCTGCAGTTGAATGTTGCAGTTTTGACGAAGCAAGTATATTTGTGTATATGTAAGTATGTATGTAAGATGATGATGATAAGGCAACAACATCAAATGAAATAATCGGTTTTCACAGCTTAATCAGCAAAAGGTGGACTGAAACAGATTTTTGGTTTCTAAGCTTTAAATATGACACGTGTAAAGCGTATTACGTCTGTGAGTTCAAACCCGACACAAAA
>JAQIWN010000574.1:0-30143 GCA_034699025.1 Entomobrya cf. arborea Gr-Col-00668 | reverse complement strand
TTTTTTGTTGTATTTATTGTGGTTAAAGTTGTTAATGACGAGGGAATTGTCACTAAACAAGCATTAATATATGAAATAAAACATACTTTCAGACTGATTCGCGCCCACGTGGTAACACGAGTTTGTGTTTAAAACACTTTTTATTATATGTAAATAATATAATGAAAATGTGTACTTTAGATATAATGTACTATTATTTAAGCTGCGTACAGACTAGTCTGTCTGTCTATGCAACAAAAATGAAATTTTCAAAGCACTCAAGCTTTACACTATCAAATTTGGACTGTTTAAATTTTGAGAGTCATATAAATTTTATCTAAATAGTAAATCTGTTTTAATATACCCTCGTAGCTTTCTTCGTATTTTCAATAGTTGAGTAAGAGTATTAATGATTTTATTGGAAAGTAAAATACGCTTCCGCAACGTTTGTACGACTGCTTTCCAACAGTTTTTAATTATTATTCATTATATAGGATATTTGCCCCACGCCATGAAGTCATAATTTCATCATGAACAATAACTGGCCTACAAAATGCGGCCTGTAGTAAACGTACATTCACTTTGAAACAAAATCCAATTACATCGACATAATGCTACAATAAGGGATGCCCCATAGTCAGTCAACAAACCTGACATTTTGACTGACAAATTGTTTGATCTTCTCTGTGGCTCATGAATGCAAAGGGCTGTACTAAAAATCGATTGGTGGGTAGCATCAAGTCACCGCCACACCACCGCACTACCGCTATCAAATAAGTTGAATCAATAGAATTTAATGAAGTCTTAATTCTTGAATGTGATCAATAGTTGAACCAGTGTACTAAAGATGATTCGGTAATCCGAATTTCGAACAACGTCAACAAGTTCCAGTTGCTAAGATCTTTGATCCGGATCAGCTCATTGTCTCATGAATCAAGTCAAAATTTTATGCACAATGATAGAGACCTTGATCATCAGTAAAGTTAAGGATATAATGGGGCTTGACCACTTTTAGCTTACAATTTTATTGTTTGTTAAATCGCTTATTTGTAACAAGAGAAAAAAAGCTGAACTCAACAATACAAACCAATAATTCAATCAATTATTGAAGTTGGGTACTTTAAGACTGACTGATTTTTTCCCTTTCTCCTCATTTTCAGTTCAATTGAACCCAAAAACCATTTTATTTATACCTTATTAACATTTTCGAAATATCATTTCAACACAAAAAAACTCCGTGTGTGGGTGTATGAATACGAAGGATATCACGCCGCTTCATTAAGGAGAAGAGTACTAACTATAGAAGGACTTCAGTTCTTTTCGAAAGGAAGATAATATTTAGAAATACTTTCATATTCAATAGAAACGATAACTAGGTTAATGTTCACATTAAAGCTATGTTTATGGTTTCAAATTTAATTATTCCTAATTTGAAATGTTTTTGAAATTTAGCAATAAACAACAACACGAAAAACAATTTCCTGTAGCCAATCCTTTACTTTTTTATGTATTTTCTTTCATTTGATGATTATGTATAAAATCTAAAATGGTATTCTTGAAGGTCAATCGTTTTTCAAGATTACTTCATTACAAAACTAAAAGATGAACGTGTTTCAATGATATACCTTCAAGTAATTGGTATGAACACATACATATCTGTATATATTTATGAATGAAGCAAAATTCTTTATAAAAACTGCTCTAGAATGTTGATATTAATAGATAAGTACACTTGTATGTTATGAAGTATTGTTATCCCCAAAAGCCTTCAGGAGCCGTCAGCACCTTGTCGACAATAGTTAGGGCCTATAACAATGGTTAAAATTTACTGACGACTGAGTCACAAGGCACAATACCCCTAATTCACTCCGAGTCTGTCTGTGCGTCTTTTTAAATGAATTTCATCCAGCAAACCAACTTATGATTGTTTTAACGCAACATAAGCTTCAGTACTAATATGTAACTATAAATGTGTTTAATGAACATGCTGTACAGAGTACAGATAACACATTCAGTCATTTTGATGGGTAAGCAAGCAGTGTTTTGCAAAACAAAAATAATTAATGTGACCAAATGAGGAATTAAGGTACAATACTATTGTCATAAAATAAATGCCTTGGGATAATTAGAAAAAGTTTTATAAGGCATAACAGAGATAATGTTAATAAGCACACTTACCTATTCGTATTGTAGGCTCGTCGACTCCGAAATACGAAGAAAATGGCAGTCCAAATGATGTCTTGCTTTGTTGATGAAAGGCTATCGAGACCACACCTGACGAGTTCTGCGATGAATAAGGGAATTACGTGAGATACATATTATTATGAAAAATGGCAGTAGACAGAAAACGATTACGCGTTGACTACATCATCATGTATGTAATTTAGAAGGAAAAAAATTGTGATAATGATTCCAATTTAACGAGATGAATAAATACATTCATAAGTATCAACCAAACACACTATGAAAAAAAATATTCTAACACTTTGAATTCGACTTTAAATCAGAGACTCAAACCAAAAACCACATGTCGGCTAACAATTCCTTTTATTCTGCTGATGAGCCACGTTAATCACAGTTGACAGTCACTAACACGAACCGAGAGAGAGAGAGAACATAGCATTGTGTTCTCTTTTTTTTTGTTATCCAATGCGGATGTGATGGGGTGGGTGTCTTTTAACATTCCACGAAATTACATTATGAAAACTTTGCAGTTTGTAATTGCAAACATTATATTGGGATTGAAAGGAAAACACAGCAAAATTTACTTTGTGGGGTGTGGGGCAAAATGATTAGGAATCGGGAAACTTTTTTTTTCTTCACAAATTGGACAAAATTAAAGACGATACGATACAAGGCGAAAAAATGCACTTACCCGGTGGATTATACTCGTCTTGCGGAGGAGAGGAAAATGATGCACATGGTTACTGGTTGCAGGCGACACGAACAAATAAATGATGGTGATGAGGATGATATCGTCTTCTTGTATGGGTGAAAATATGCAGCTTAAAACTCCTGTGAGCGTTATAACTTTTACCATTGAATGTTATATGTTAGTATTGCATCGCATCGTCTTCTATTTCATTTTTGATGATGTTTGTAATGCAAAAGGCAATCCATTTTAGCATCTTCCTTTAGTATTTTTAAGCTAACAAGAAGATTCATAAGTAAACTTGCAAAAGCAGAGTAGAGGAAACGAAAAATATATCTCAGACCATGAACTAAAAGCATACACATGGACATAATAATAATATTGTTGTATGTTTTGTTTATATAACGTACATGTATATTTTTTTGCTATTGTCATCATCATCGTCATCATCATATCAGCCCAAAGAGGTGCTTGTATGGATAATACTAGAATGCGTCTGTTCTCAGGATCATCCAACTTAAATTGTATTCCTTAAAGCTAACGTTGGTGGTGTCATCATAAAGCAGTCTTTCCTTACTAAAAAATGCAAATTTTGCACCATGAGATGTAAAACAGAAAGGAGCCAGGTGTGTATCCACACTATTTTCTTTATTACGCTTGTCCAATCATTAACAAACTGCCCCTGTTCATCCAATAATGATCTTAATTTGACCAATGACCAGCAGCAAATCTATACTTTAAAACTAGAGTTGAAAGATGTTCCTTTCGCAAATTATTAAAGTATTTATGTCGAGTTTCTATGGAAATTTCATGTAATAAAATATCTTGTTATTGATCCTTACTTACGTAGTAGATAATATGCAACGTACCATTAAGCGATACAGTCACCACCACCACACACTAAATATTTGGATTGGTGACGTGATCTACTTGCGCTTAATTATTCATCTTGAAAAAAAATTGAGCATACGAACAAAAAAAAGTTTGATTTGTTTGGATGATGGAAGACGGTTTGTTGTAAAACTTTTCAATACATGCTTGCTCATTAGAGATACATGTATACTTTATGGAATACAATTACGATGAAATTGGTATTTGATATTGAAAAGTGTAGGTAAAAACTATTCATAACAAATAATACTAGTAATAGTATTTAGTAAAGTATGCAAGACAGATTCATTATAGTTATATCGCCACCGCACCGCCATGCCACCACCAACAAGTGACCAAGAATGATCTTTACAATTATTACAATGCCGTGTGATTATCAGCATGGAAGAAGGAGAAGAAAGGAGCGAGCGAGGTCCACATCATTTTTAATGTACACATTACATGCATACACATCACATCCATCTCTATCTAGAAAATCTTCAACTCTAAATACGTTGGTCCAAAAAGCAAAAAATGCTTTTTAAGAAGTACAACGTTATTATCATCTTCAGCAAGTAAGCCAAAGCCAACAAGTAAACATCATCCGAGAGCCTACCCTTTTACCAAATACGGTAGTGGTACCTGTTATTACTCAACGCTTGTTTCTTGAAGAAGAAGGCTTTCTCCTTTTTAAAGTTCGAAATGGTGTAGGCGTCTTTGGCTAGTTTTTTTTACAGTGTTATATACCATCAAATGTATATATCTATACATACTAAATATATATATATATATACTTATGCAGAGAGATATATATGTTACAACTTCAAATAATATTAGCTTCGTATTAGTATAAAACGTAATTTGCGCTGCAAGCTATGTGTTATCATCATGATTGTATAAGAAATCGTGAGAAAATGCTTATATTCTTGTATATTTTAAACATTTTTTGGACAAGGATAGATATAATAATGACAATATAAATATATAACTTGTTAAATTTTTGTGATAAACTGTTATACATTTTGATTGTAAAAATATGTATGAAGTATAGAAAAAATGTTGAGTATAGTTTGCTCTCCTGAGAATGTTTCCAAATTAACTACGTGGACCACATGGATTGTATTTTATACAATTTTATTTTTATACTTGATTAACTCATGCGAGCACTTTGTATTTTTGTGTGACTGCCATTGAATTGTTAAGGTTTATCAAATCAAAAACAAGATGAAAATCAAAACCTCCAGAGGGACTATATGTTCTACTTTTTTAAAGATTATCTGTACGAAAAATATGTGCTTTATGACAACCTCTACAAGTAATCATAAAACTTAGACATACCTCTGTCTGTGCATAAAAGGTTTCCACTTCATACAAACAAAACTTGAACAATAAACTTAAAGATTTTTTATGTCTTAGGAACAAAAAAACCTCTTCCTAATCCATCAGATCATCTTTAAGTTAAAAAGCTGAAAAATATATGTCTTTCGGCGAAGATAAAGCATTCTAAAAATTATTTCGAAAAGATCATGTACCAATGTGAAGTTTATTACCTTCGACAAGCATCATTGTAAAATTTCGCAATTGAAAGTGTTTGGCTAAATTGTTGAAGAGTATAAAGATGGGGTAAAATGAGGAATGGAAAAAAATATTTGTAAATGTAGTCCTATTTATTTTGGAATCCTATTGGAGTAGATGTTGTCATTGTCACATGAAATTCTTGAGATTTTATAGTTTTTAAATTCATGCCCGACCTCTTTCTCCATTAAAAGTTGCCATATTATGAACTAAGTTTTAGATGTGATGATTATATTGTACGCGCATTTTTAACCCACCAAGTATGCATTACATCCCAAAAGTTTTACATTGACCATGTGTTGACCATGATGCATGATGAATTCAGCCCTCATCATCAGATCATCACACTTCCATGGATGGTATGAGGTGTCATCAGTATGTAACGTCATAAGTTGACGCAGAAAAGAGGACACAATTTTTACACAAGAAAAACTCTCGCACCTTTTTATTAGCAAACAGAGAGTTTTAGGTGATACTTGAAAAAGGTGAAAAGTACTTTTTGTACTGACTGAATAAACGTTCCCATGTGTGCGTGGGCATTACAGGTATTTCATGAATTATGTCCGTCTGCATTGATGCGTATTATTGAGTGCTATATTCACAGGTGAATGGATGTGTTCGTTTTGTTGTTCATAATGTGTGATTCAGTAAACCTTCGACAGTGGCTGTTTTGTAAAAAAAATATGCTAATAATGACCGACTTGAGCACCATAGAAATTTAAAATTTATTCTCAATAGATTGCTTGCTATTTAAAAATGCATAAAAAAGTTACTTTTTAAGAGTTTCCATTCATTTCATATTGTAAAATCATAATGATATTCATAGCTTTGGATGATACAAATAGTAGAACAGTTGCAGTTGGCAGAAGAAATTTTTAGCTACACGAGACCCATCTATCTATATGAGTTAGATGTTGATTGAATAAAAGAAACCTTCGCATAGATTAAGAATGTTGATGAATGTGGCGTTTGATGCTTTTCAATTACATTTATTTTTAGAGTGGTGTAAAGAAATGCTATTTATAACACAATAATTTGTTTTTTTTTGTCGTGGACTAGATAATAATGGAAGTGTTGCTTTATTTAGTTTTTATTTCATTTCATTGTTTAAATCTCGCCTGAGTCCAACCCACATCCCTCGCCCATGGAGGAACTGGCTCTGGACCCATCCACGAGAACGTTTATTTGGTGTCTCAAAATAAAACCATCTAATCATCAAGTAAAAGTTATCTGAAACGTTTAAGCGTTTCAAAGATATTGCAAAGATTTGATTGTCCTGTAATGGCGACCGAAAAATTGATGGGACCTTCCTCCTGGTTCGATGTCTTTTGCAAAAGTTTCATTTCATTGTACTCCAGTGCCCTTATGTAAATATATCAATAGTTACTTTATAATTGTCTTAGAAATATTTAATTGTGCTAAAAAACCTTTTGCAGTTATGTTAAAGCTTACTTTTATGAAATACGATATCAAACACGTACTCCTGATTCCGTCCTGATTGGCCAACTGCAAACCAACTTATCAGCTAATTGAATTCCCCTGTTGCTTTATTTTTTGACAGAGATCAGTAGCGGGTAATCTCGTTCCTGCTACTGAGCTCTGAGTTCATTTCATCGCCGCCAAAAAATTATTCTATTTGATTCTGTAAACTATCATCAAGAAAAGAAATGTATGTTTAACTTTTGATATTTTTCAGAAAGCGTAAAATTGAATACCCAGAATATTTTTCAATCAATTAGTTAGTAATAAAGTATATTTGAAAATACCTTATAATTGTTTTCAAAACTGCATACAAAACCGTCGTTTTTAACCCCGACCCCCTCACAATCGATAAGTATCTTTAATTAAATTAATGGAACTAGTTGTATTGTGGATGATTCTGTAAAAGATAGAAATGTGCGATGAAAGTATTTTAAAATGCATCCTGTTAATTTTCTGTATGTATTAAGCTGTATTTGATCTATATTACCATACTTACTTTTCTGAGATCATTATTGAAACGCAGCCAATCTCTTTTGTATGGATACGCCAACTCTTGCCTTCTTTTTGATTCGATAAAGTGGAGTAACATATCCCCTCTCTGCATCATTGTTCATCTTTTCCATCACTGTGCTTCTTCGAATGCTTTCTCCGCCTGTAAGACAGGGCAGTTTGAGCGGAAGATATGGCTTTCCTGGAGTCAAGGTTCTTGCTGCTTCAGTGCTGGAATTAGTGAATTGCTCAATGATCCTCCGCTTAAGTGGAGAAGAAGTGTTGTACTGTATCACCCTATTCCCATTCGTCTTCATTTCATTTGCGATCTGTTTGCTGAAATAAGTATGTTTTTTCCCCTTTCCGATCCCTCTTTCTCCATCACGGTTCAGCAAATGTTGGACCCGGCTGCCAACGGTTTCGCTTACACTTGACTTTCTACAAAGATTCATAGGCATATCCGATCGAGAGGGTGCTAAAGCTTGCATTGGTCGAAGAATCTGAAACTTTGTGGAGGTTGATGGCTGTGGTACCTCTTTATACGCCAGGACATTCTGCAAATTTTCTCCAGTGTTTGAATAACGTTGCAGAGTTCCATAGCATGAACTGAACGTCTTCAGATTATGTTCAGTCGTCATTTTAGCCAATGGATAATTTGACCGTTATCAGAGCTTTGGTTTTGATGGCGTTTTCAAAATCTGAATTCGGTTTAATGAAAGTTCGAGCTCAAAGCTGCTGGCTTGTTGTCTTCGTCTGTCTGTTGGCTTGTTAAATACGAAATGAAATTTGAACTTCAACGGATTCCAGAATGAAAACTTTTCCAATCCAAAAATAAAGTTAAACGTTTTGCTACAATGTTTTATTCAAATTTATTTATTTTCTTGTTCATAATGTCATATTATTTGGCATTACATTGTGCATTATCCACCCAAAATTTTGTTTTTACAATATTATGTGTTGAGCTTTGACAAATGTGTAGTTTTCCAAAAATCGATTATAAAGTGAAAACAAAAGAATGCATAAAATACCGGGAATTATTTGCCTTCATTTTCCAAGTTTCGTACCGAATACGGTCATAATTATTATATTGTTTTTTAAAATAATTGTGAATCGACAAAACTTGAATTCTAAGGAATAGCCTTTATCAATTTGTCTTAAGCCGTAGTACAAGTTAGCATTCAATTGTTCAAATACTTATGTTTATAGACAGGAAAAATATTTGCTATAAGGAGCATTTGTTACATACAAAGCAGTAAGTAATGCATAATATTTTTGTGCGTGTTACATTTAACTTTTCAGTGTCTTTGTTTTTCGTTGTTAAATTCCATGAATCATTATACTCGAAAATCTCAAATTTATTAACAAATATAATTTGCATATTAGTTTTTACAATTTGATTTAGCATTCTTGTGAGCTAAAAGGTAATTTGATTAAAATATGTGAATAGAGTTTGAATCTTCCTGCAAGTTTCATTTTTAAAACTTTTAGTCAATTAATAGCTAAGTTTATAATATTTATTTTAACCTTAAACATATTTAATTGACAATATTGCAATTTTTTGTTCAACAATAATATTTTTGTTTATTAAGTAGAATTAACTGGTGTTTTAATCGTATTATTAATTATTTAATTATTCATAGTTGTTGTGTATGTACAAATAAATGTTTTCTATTTTGTGACGCAGTTAGTTTCCAGAAAAAAGGTACTTTTTGTTCAATAATTATTGTGGTTTTTGTTATTGTTAGGATCCCGCACGGGTATAACAACAGTTCCGGTAGAAGGTCCATCTAAATAACCTACTGGAGAATGAATTCCTCTTCCATTTGGATACATAACTTCACTCTCTTTGTATCTACTTGTTGTCCTTGTTGTCGTTTGCGAACTTTCCACATTGCCGATTGCCCTGCCATCATCCCCACGAAGGGTTTTCCTTGAAAATTTTGAGGTCGTGTCCGTTTTTATTTTGGGCTTGCTCTCGTCTTGGTCAGGGGTACTGGAACTCATACGGTATGTTTCATGGTAGTCATCTGAAAGTGGGGAGTTTCCCCGTCCGAAGTGTCGGTTAGAAATTAATGTACCACGGTCGTTATTGCGTGAGTAGGCGTTTGTAGGGGTCATTGATCTGGAGGGTGAGCTTGCCTTTGAGCCGCGTAGATTGTCAAATAAGTCTACCGAGTTTTTTTTTAGACTGTCAAGCAGTCCTCCACGTTTTGTCTTTTGCGTTGTTGATGTCACATGATGGTTATTCGTGGAACTGTAATTGTTCACATGATTGTGGTGGTTTTCATAGCTATTCACATCTCTGGTACTTCGGCTCATGTTCTGGAGCAATTTCGGGGCCAGCAAATCAGGTGAATCCAAAAGTTGCGGATTTGACTTGTAAGTTGGCGAATACTTGCTTTCGTTCGTCAAACGTGGTGGGTTATAGGCAACGGGCCTGCTACTGTTGTTGTTACCCATCGATCTTGGGGTAAAGCTCATGCTTCGACTAAGACTATTCGACTTTCGATTTTGTTCTGCATTCTGATAGCTGTTGGAAATTGACACGTCAATGTCATCAGCACCAAAACGTAATGATTTCCCTGGTGCACGTTTGCTGTTGCTCGCATCCTTTACCATCAATGACCCCTCATCATCACCAAAATAAAACCGCCTTCGAGGCAGCGTTTGTGAGCGATTATCAATTTCAGCACCGGTATGCTCAATCCCTTTAAGGCGATTCATCGTACTGGAGGGAGTTCCAACAATGTACTTCGGATGAAATTGCTTTTGGGATGCACCATCGTACGAGAAAACTCTTTCTCTTCGCTCAACCGTCTTTCGCTCTGAAACGTCCGCTTCTCCATTCTCATAATATGCATTCTGAGACGGATTTGTGTTTTCGTTCATTCGATACTGATTGGAGTGTTTTGTCACGTAGTTTCCATTATCCATGGAATCCCCACCGGTAACGGGCCCATTGTAACCGAAACTTTGTTCTCGTCGTTCATATGCTTTCCTTTCTCCAACATCTCCAGTTTTCTAGCATAAAAAATAAATAAAACAGAAATAATATTTCAATTACAGAGAATCACATGCACTTCCACAAAAACACACTTATTTTAGAATTCGGAACAAAGAAACAATGATAAATTTGTATGAAAATTTCTTTCAATAACCTGCAAGTAAGATGGTGACTCGCTTGCATAGTGACGACTTGAAAAATTGTTGTTGTTCGTACTCATGTTGATATGGCGAGTGTGACCATCATATGCTCTGAAATCAGGCGAATTGTTTCTGCGACGGGAGCGTGGAGGTGGTGTTGGTGTGGGTTCCTCATCCCACAAGCTACCAGATTTGGTCACAGATACTCGTCCTATTTGTGAGTTCAGCGAACGAATAAAGTCGTCCTGATGATGTCGATTTCGAAGATCCTTGTAAGAACAAAAGCAGAAAAATGCATATTATTTGAATGAACACTTTGTTGAGTACACTTTACTACTTTTTTCAATTTGATTGAATGTGGCATAAATATAGAAGGATGGTATTTGTTTCTTTCAACAGATAACTTTTTATGATACACAATTATTATTTTCGCTTTTGTTCCTAACTCTTTTTATAAAAGATTTACTTCCTGAATATACATTTTAAGTGTAACTTTCTATTTATACTCGATCAAGAAAAAATCATCACCCAAAAAGTGTGTTGCGTACATAGATAGAGTAACGCCTACGGCAACTCACAAAAAACAAGTTATATCTTTTTTGCATGTTTCCTTTTTTGAAATTTCAACTTACAAAGTGGACACTATTTTGACTATGATTGTGACGATTATTAGATGGAGAATCCCCAAAGCTGATTCGCTTTCCAACAGGTTCTTTGTCAGATTTACGTAATTTTCCAGGTGGGAGGGTTCTAGGACTACTTCTGTGATCGTGAGGAGGATGATGATTGTAGTTACGCGATACTCCTCCGCCACCGCTACCGGTTTGTGGTAGAGGAGGTGGTGGTGGAGGGGGAGAGTGAAGTGGAGATCCCCGGGAAGTCATAGTGACATGGATCCCGGTAGGGGTTGAGTGTAAAGGGGATCTGGGAGAAGCGTCAGAGTTTAATGAGCTACTAGAACTACCAAAATGACTATTGAGCCAACGATTTGTCTCGTTTTTCCTTGTGTACTCCTCTTGATCCAAATCCAGAGGTCTGTTTGTTAGTGCATCTTGTCGACTTGGTTGTGCATTGGGAGGAGCATTGATGTTGTTGATAGGATTAAATAAACCTTCGGATTTTGGCAGTCGACGAATTCTTTCTGACACTGAGTCCCATAAATCCTCATCACCATCACGATGAGTGCTGATGTTTTCCGAGACAAAGTGTGCTCCGTCTCCAATCTAATAAATAGTATGACCTAATATCAACGTCTCTCCATTTTGCTAAGAAACATGTTCATCGAGTGCATTTTTTTTTTTTGACAAAGAAAGTGACAAGAAGAAAAATTACAACAGAGGGTGATGCGCTACTCTACTAGTTTTCCCCAGAATAAAAAAATATCCAGTCTGTTTTGTTGATTGCAACTTGTGTAGCCCCATTTTACCAGCAAAATACTGCAACGTGCAACAATGCAAATATACAAATATTTACAGTAGATATAAAAAACTCGCCCCACCACTGCATTTTTTGCACTGTATAAAAAAACTTGTGCATGCAATTAAGCAGAACCACATTACATAATATACCACTTGATTTTACTTAAGACTAAAGTGCCACCAAATATTATAAAACTCCGAATAAAGCAGAGAAAGAAACGGAAAAATGTACAGTGGAAAACAAGAGGGTAATTTTTAAGGAAAGGGAAGTCAAGAAGTTGGATCAATATTTATATATGTTTTTTGAAATAATCTATGTGTGATATTTTAAATTACCTTAACACCCTGAGAAGGACTTCCTCCTTTGGGAACAGCTACGTATTCAATAAAATTTTCACTTTTCCCGTGGCTATAATCATGGGCTCCTTCACGATTCTCAATGTGTTCAAACTCATCCGAGTCAGAATCAGGAATGTCTTCGTTGTGAAAAACTTCGTGCTCATGACGTCTTGTGATTTCAGTCACAACATTCCCATCTTCCTTCACTTTGCTTACCTATCCAATTATAATTTCACACACAAAAAAAGATGAAGAATGAATAAAAAAACATATATCTCTCAAAACTCCAGTCACACACAAAATTGATAATTTCCATCATTTCATGTCCTTCAAAAATCCTATACAACACAATTTTTACTAAAAATGACAATTTGAACAACCAAGCTCAAGGTTATCCTTTTTTAATTGAGCGTAGTATAATGTAAAATGAGAAAAATAAAAGTAAGTAGAGATTCACCTCCTTTGTATCCTCAATATCTGTGGTTCTATCATGTCGGCGACTTTGTTGAAGGACGCGTTTTTGTCCTGAAGTATCTTTCCCAGAGAATGGTAACAACTCCTTCCTTTCAGAAGGACTCAACAATGTTTTCCGAGTCGTTGCACCTTCTCTGATTGAACGTAGTATATCCTATAACACAACACAAACAATTATATATGAACAAAAAATTAAAATCCATTTAACGCAGCTTGAACATTTTTTCACACAAAATTATAGATTTAAAATTTCTACACCAAGATATTCTTCACAATTGACAATGACAATAGTCGCGCGTACTATTTTTTTTCTTTTGATTTTTTTTTCAAAGCGCAGACTCAAAGTAGACTTAGGTGCCGCAGCAGGTCAAACTCTACAAGTTTGAAATACGATCATTCTCAGTCAATATCGAATTTCATAGTGAAATTTTACCTTGAACCGTGCCGATATACCTACACACCACCATCCAATCCACTATACCATCAGAAAACCACTTGCCAAAAAAACAATGCTCTTTCTCGCAAAAATTCATGAAGAATGCATATGAAAACAATTTGTTAAGATTTTTAGGCATAAGGTATGTAGGTAGTAGTGGACATGATTGCGGACAAGCTTTTTTTGCAAATCCTAACCTAAAGCAACTTTTAAAGATAAATCTGCTGGTCAAGTTGATAGGTGGGCACCTAAAAACTACGCTCTCTCTCTCTCTCGAAAGATTTACTCACATTATTATTAGCATTTTTATAATAATATAAAAGCTCACCCCACGACAATAATAAATGAAGTTACATACCTATTTTCTTTTTATTCTTTAGTTTAGTAAGTAAGATAGATAGAAGGAATTTTTTGTTTGGTAGTGGTGGTGGTGGATGTATGATAATGTTGAGCAAAAGTAATTAGGGTGGGAGGTATATAAGAGGTTTGGTATAAAAGTATTGTTCATCATAACATAATATTCCTTTTATTAAAGCAAGCTATTATAGTGTATCATCTTCTTTTGGGGGGTGATGATAGGGATGCTGGTTGATGGAGATGAAGATTTTTTTTTGGTTGGTTGGTAGCAACAGGACAACACACTGCCAGTCGCAGTGATGATGGCCAGGGCAGTGAAAATAAAATAGTTGTCTTTAAAAAAGAAGGTGATTTCAATGTGAAATGAAAAAATAATAATAAATTGCCGTTGGCATAAAGCATTAAATCATTCAGCAAAAGTCATTCCAGAGTTTCCTTTATGTCCATATCTGTCGCTGAAAATTTGCCACACATGATTTTGTGATTATGAACATCACACTCCATTCACCATTTTGCTGAGTGTTTAGGGCATATAACAATTTATAATCCAGAGTGGACGGACGACGGACGTGGTATTCGAAAACCAAGTAGCACGCCCTTACCTAAGCTCTACTTATTCGAGAGTTTGGCAGTCTGTAACACCCTTTAAACCACCCACCCGCTGTTTATTTGTTAGAGCAAAAACTTGAACGGATGGACAAAGTTGAGCATTCAAGAATATTTGTTCAAAAATCTCCAACGGTTCCATAAGCTTAAATTTTTAAACCATAACTCATTTGAAAGCTCTGTTAGTCGAAATAGGTAAACATTTAACTAACCATTTTTATATAAATTATCATTTTAGCGCTACTTTGCTGACACGATATATGTACCTATTGCTGTAGATCATTTTATAAACGATGATCTTTTATGCTTTATTAGTATACTTGTGACAGAAGTTATATTTTTTTAGCAAGTTTCCGTTTCCATGTGAATTCGGCAGTGCGTGGGAAAAATTACCACCTGTCGACATTACCTTTATCTTGTAATTTGTTATAGCACGAGAACGTAATAAATTACTTGCTGTACAATGTGTTCAAGTATAATTGCTAATTTAAATTACTATTTTTTTTATTCTGGTGACCACCCATTTCCATAAACATAACATTTCGCAGGATTACAACTCCATTTTATTTCTGCATAAATATCATAATAATGCTTTGTATGTATAAGATGAAGTAACAAAATATTCAAATAGCCAGACACCAACCAAATTGTCTATACATCATCATCTTAATTCAAAGCGACAGCTTTTTTGAGATGGAAGCAAACGGGAATTCATATGAATACGTCATTTGTTCTTTTTTTTTTGTAGAGATTTGGTTTGCTAAAAATTTCAATACTCATAAATGCGTTTTCAGGTCCAAGACAATATATCAAATAGGGCTCGGCATCATTGACAAAACAAAAAGGCCTCACAAGCAAATTCCATCAACAGACATACGTTTTCAGCATTTACCTTTTTAAATAACAATAGAAGCAACAATGTAACATGGTAGTATTGTTGGTTCACAACCTATTTAACAGCTACCCATGAATGATGATTAAGGTTTGATGCCTTTTTTAGGTATGTGTCAAATCTGACGTATGACTGTATAAGTGACAGACAAGGTTGTATAAATTGTTACCCTCTCCTTCTTATCTAAGCAGTTACGTTTGATACTTTGTTGGCCGTTTATCTAGAAAGATGACTACCTATAATAATACGCAACTTCCTCCTCTTGATTTACTACTAACATTTAAAAAAAATATCAAAATATTGGTGTGTACTTCTTGTGTTATTTTGATAAGTTTTAGGCACCATTTTCAACATCTCACTATCAATCAGAAAATGTTTTGGTTTCATAGAGCGTTGTTGGACCTTCAGGTCACCAAGTACGGTGATACGTCAATGAGCAAATGGACACGTTGGTCTGCATGAGTAGCTCCTGTATCCTTGCTCTTTTGTTCACAGCATTCTTAACTAAACAGAGCCCCTCATTAATTTCCGCCACGTACATAATTTTTAAGAGAATCAATTAGCATGTATGTATGTATGTACGTGTAAATGTGCCAAACTGCAAAATTTCATTGTTTACCAAGTTCAAATTGGTTTGCCAGCATTTTCCATGCAATTTCATATATTATGTGGCAATTATAGATTTTACACTTTAAATTCCTAGACCTGTTCTTAATTATCTCGACAACTGAAAGCTTTTAATAACCTCCCGAATGGAAAATTTGTTGCACAATTAAATACAACTTTTCGATTAGAACTATTCAATCAAAGCAAAAAAAAGGTATGAATTTTTGTAACTCGGTTGATATGATTCATTTTTACTGATTGGCTATGTTTGGGAAAATTTGATGGCTTAAAGTACTCTCCACTCTTGCTCAACTCTCCAACTATCCAACTAATATTAATCCTTAAGAAACACAAAGGTTCATGGAAAAGTTTATAAAATAGTTTGTAGACATTGTTATGGATTTACTATTACACACATAATCTGTCACTCCCGTAGCGTTTATTAAACTACAACAATTCATTTGATAACGCTGTCATTGTATTGTGAGAATATCTTGCTAAAGGTTTTAGTATTATGGATGCATATCTGGTTTAAACCAGCGCTATTTTACTACCTCATTACTGACGTCTCCTAGGTGTTGCACTTCCTCTGTCTCTATGATGTCCTCGACTTCATCATGAGTTGTCACCTTTCTTTCATTTGTCTCTTTCACGACAGCGTCATCAGGTAAGGCCTCAACAACAACCCATCCTTCCTTTCCTTCCATATCATCTCCATGTGTCAAGTGCTATAAACATCACAACGAGAATATAATAAGAATAATGTGCAATAATTTAATGCAAATTGCAAAGTATGTTGGAGATAATAAAATATTGCCTATCATCATCATTATAGTCAATAGCACTCACTTCTGTATGCTCCGACTCCTTTTTGTCAGTGTCTTCTGTGGTATTTGTGGTAACAATGGGTCCTGAGTCATCCACGACCTTTCCATCTTCTAAAACTATTTGTCTTTTTACTCGCGTTTCGATTTGTTTCGTTGTCGTCAGTTCCACTTTCTTCTTCTTGATCCATTCTTCTGCAATAGGGTACAAAAAAATGATTAATTTATTTGAAGAGATTTTTTTCAAGCACACAAAGTTTTTACGGTACAAATCTCCCAACTGTGACCTATGTTTTTTATTGCATTCTACATTAAATATTTCATAATAGCATGCCTTGCCACGCCCAGGAATGAGTATTGTTTTACATCCTTTTCAATATTTCTACTTAAAAGTTAATTCTTTTCATGATCTTATTATTTACGTCCGTCATACGGTAACTCAAACCTGTGGGCTTGTAAATATTGCGAAGAATTCTGTACCTAGACACTTTCCTACTCTGATTCTGATTTTAATCAACATTTACTTATACCTACAAATCATTTGATGCTCTTTGTATAGTGCACCACTGCTTTAAAATTAAGCTAAAGTTCCGGAATAAGTTTTTAAACGATTATTTTTTCTCAGCCTACAATATGTTCACCCATGAGAAAGTTCGTTGATTATTAAATTCTGCTTACTAGTGTCATGTATGTGCACTTATGGCATTTATCTTGGCATCACTAGCCGAATTCCATTCAAAAGAAACATATCGTGACCATATAAGCAATCAAATTACATACTTGCCAGTAAAACTTTCAGTATAAACCAGATTTAAAAGGTAGCGAAAACAACGTGAGCAAAAGATAATATGAAAAAACCGCAACAGTAATTGTTGTTGGTATTGTATCACTAGCTGATGGACATACAGACAAAGGGAATGAAAGTAGTTGAATGAATTAACAATTATTTTATAAAAATTAATTGTAACACACAATGAATTCGGGTTGTTGATCCGTTTCAAAAGCGACATTTTTCTTCATCAATTATTACTTTCATAAAGGCACTATCTAGTAATTAAGCTATTTGTTTTTAGTATTTAAGACAGCTTGTCATTCTTTATTCATTTCTGAAAAAGGAATTAGAAAACTGAAACGAGTGGCTATCAGTATATAACCAACATGTATATTTTTTTCAAAACAGACCCTAATACTGCACTGGGAGAGTTATGAGATTGCTGAATTGAACGATGATTCGCTTGCGGCGAAATGCATTCTTTCGGGATTGCAAATTGCGAACGCCCTTTGTATGTTGATCATCATGATCATCTAGTCACTCATTTCGATTATAATGTTTTAACGAAGAAAAACTGACAATGATGAGACGCGTGGTAGGATGGGGATGTTAAAGGTTCCACGAATATATTTATTAGTAAACAAATGCGTGAATTCATCAAGATGATATGATGTGATAACTTGTTCCGCTCTCAAAGTTAATAACCTTCATTGTTTTAAGGTGTAATAAGGAGATTCTGGAACCAGAACTTAACGAAATTATGCTACTTCCTCAAATTTTCATGAATTTTGATTTGTTTCAACAAATCCATACTGCATTTAGTAGATTCGCTACACTGATTATATCTATGGGGCGAATCAAGATCAAGACACCACAATGTAAAAATTACCAATAAAAAGTGTGTACTTTATTATGTCATCATGATGAAAATATTTTTAAATTTATTGTTCAGGTAAATGCTTTTTCTATGCTATTTATTTCATCATCACAGAGTTTCCTTATTCAACCATATTTAAAGCGAATGACACTGATGCATTTTCAAATGTACGCAAACTTGATACCTTCCTTTTTTATCGTTTTGTTTTGTAAAATCTGCATCTGTATTTTATGCAATGCTAATTTTGAGTGGGGCTGATTTTTACTACTTTAAACGGTTTACATTATAAATGCACCGTAAAATATGACACTCGCGTCTAAGACCATTAAAAGGAAATAAAATTAGTAATGTTCACAAGTGCATATACACCACAACACATACAGCAAATCTCTAGACCCACCTAAACAAATAAACATGTTTTACGATACCATACTTTTACTGTCTGTAGGCGACCTTCATATTCATAAATCATTGAAACCTAAAAGTTACATATAGATCAGTAAGGAATTCAACAAATCTATGAATCTGCATGTGACATTCCCGTTTCCGCGATAATAAAAAAAACTATACAATGCTTTCAAACCGTTAAAAAACACGTGGGATGTTATAAACTCATGCGTGCCACTCTGTTCTACAAACGAAACACTTAAAAGTAACAAAATCGCAACAGCGAAAGTAGTGTCGAATCTTTGATTATTTTTTTGTTTTAGTAGCAACCACGCAAAAAAAATATGTTCATTCGCCTGTGTACTAAATTTAAAACCACAAAAACCACCAATGAAAATGTGCTGAACTAAATACATGTTTTTTTTTGGTAAATCTATTTTGAAATGATTTTTTTTTGAAGATCATAATGTGGTGCAAAAAAATCATTACCAAAGAGTGTGTATAATATAAATAAGTTTTTAAATTAGTAGGTAAATACTGATTACTATGTTTATTCCAATGACAGCCGACAGAGAACGGCCACATGCAGCAGCCTACTTAAATATTCATAACGCTATCATGAGCAACAGCAATAAACATAAAAATATGAACATGATCATCAAAATGATGATGATGAGCAACTTGACTTTACAAAATGCTCATAGTCATTCAATTCACTCTCTCAAAGAATAGTTATATGTGAGTTGACTAACAAGACGTTTAGAATGGACTGGTAAATGAAAAAAAAACATAGCTATAGTCATAGTTAAAAACATTGTTGCTGCTGCAACGAAAACAATTGACCTGACAATCTTTTTTTGAAGATACCTCAAGCAAGAAGGCTCGCATAGTTAATCTATTATGTAGATATCTATTTCTAGGGCCATTGATTATAACAAATATTGTTGCTTAATATGCATAATAAGTCCGTTTATAATTTTTTTGTAGGCACTTTCCCTTCTTCCCACTTTAATGCATTTTAGTCAAGTCGCATCTCACAATTTTAAATGGACGCATTCTCTAACTAAATATTTATAGTGCCTATTAAAAATACATAGATAAAGACACAAAGAGGCTTAAGTGTTTCGTATGATTATTAATATTAAAGAAATTTATTTTGCAATTCACCACCACTACCACCATTTGCATTCCATATTCAATTTGTGAATCCTTTTTAAATTCCTTTTGTACTAATTGAAGGTGAAGTTAATTTTTGTATTCTTTTTGAATCTTGAAGGTAGGTACAGGTGGATGCCTTGTTACGATACATAAATTGTTTGCACATTTAGAAGAATATTGTTATTATGATGATGTACGTGATGTAACTACGCATCAATTCGTATTAACAATTTTTTTTATACATACAAATATAATTGGGTTAATCAGAGAAAATTTAATGAGAAGAGAAGTAAAGATTCTTAATCTCTGTTTCAGGTTACGCACACGTTTACCTACGATGTTACGTGCCTTGGGAACGCCTTGTGGTTACATCAGAGTTTCTAGCTGTTAAAGATCAATAACCCAGACGATGATTTAAAGACACGTTTTATAAAAATTTCCAATGTATATTCTAAATATATTTTTAGCGCTGCGTTGACCGCAAAGTGTAGAATGTTCTACTAAAAAGTCTAGTAATGATGGATTTTAAAAATCTGTTTTTAAGGACTCATGTTTTCAGATTCTTTCTGCTCCAATTTGTCCGGAATATTATTGTGCCTTATTTTGTAGCTCTGATACACGTGAATGAGTCTAAAAACAATTCAATTGTACCATTTTTATGTTTTTTAGATTGATTTTTTTGAAGTTCGACGAACAGGTTAATTTTTAAATTACAGGAAGACTCCGATTTTGTAAATCTACGTTTAACGTCTTTATCTTGTGCAGTAACCGGAAATTATTCATGCATGCGAGCGAACACATCATTCTGCATTATATATATTGTTTGCTGAAATTCCTCATGACTCATTTCATTTCACACGCCGGTTTCACACATTATTTATGCAAATAAAGGCACAGGAATCACATTAACAACATTATAAACCATGACCATCACCTTCATGGCAGTGTATATGCAGTGCTTCTTATCGCACAAGTTAAATAATTTGAGGTAAACTTGTTTCCTACATAGTTTTACAACTTTAAACTTTATGTTATTCATGATACACTGATAGTGGAAAAAATGCACAAAATGTAACCTTGCATTTGACATCAAAAGTCATAAAAGAGTCGGGAGAGTCTCACATCTTTATCTTCATTTTTTTTACATACGCACAGTGAATACTGAAACATTTTATTTAACATATGAATTATGAGGAAGGAAAATTGCACTTTACTGCCAAAATCCAGGGTTATTCCCTCACAGCTAATTTACACGTTGATGATTATTGTTATTGACATCAAATAACTATAAGTAATTTCCTAAGTTTTCTAGTCACGTTTTAAAATGTTTGCTGATGCGATAACTTACCAAGTAAATGAATTTTTTTTCTAATTAGGCCATACACAATTTTGTTGAAAAATATTAATAAATGGGAATAAAATAAGTTACAAATTTCTACGCATTTTTTGGGTAGCTGTGGTTGCTCTGAAGCCACATTAGTCAGGGATAAATGGGTTGGCAGAGAGACCTTTGTATATTTGTGTACATTATTTGCAATTTGTCGTGTCAAATATGTGACTGCCATTGCCCAACATGTATTTACACACGAAATGAAACACTGTGTATTCAAGAAAGAATTTTTGGTGTTGCTTTGGGATTATGCAAGATGCACCATAGTCGCCAAAAAAAAACTACCAGAAGCTATATAGGCATGTCTATAAAGTACATTACATTATTACCAAAAGCAACGCAACAATTAACTATTCACTTTAGCATTGTATCTGTTGGATATTATGATTCATTTATGTGATATATAATTACTCTCGTACATAATCGGAAAAAGTGACAACTGAAATGGATAAAAAAAATTGTGTAAGGAACAATACAAGCTTCTAATAGCAAACTGTTTTTCTACGAATTCCTGTACAGTCGCAACTTTTAACAAGACAATATGGCTAATAGGCACATTATAACATCTCCTAATATGTAAATTGGGCGTTGAAATTCGAAATGCCAATGTAAATTTGTTTTTTTAATTCTAAAAAGTACAAAGATGCCATTTCCTCGTCCATAGGTACATAAAATGTTAATAAACATGTAATATTAATGTTTATAATGTGAGTACTTTTTTAGAGTGAGCGTGGTGTCTTGGCTTCATGCATCGTATCATGCGTGCTCATGTGGCAATAACTGTTAGATAAAATGCTACAAAATATAGTGAGTACCGCAATAACAACTATTTATACTGCTGACCGAATAACTGACTTTTTAAATAATTGTAACAATAAGTTCATAATAATAAGTATATCTATATCCCCCATTATTATTGACCACTGCACTTCTCTGCACAAAATCGGAAACTGCGCTCTCCGCCTGTCCGTAAATAAAGTTGCAATTATTGCAACAGAACAACAGCACCAAACAAAAATACTAAATTGTTGCGTGCTGCATGTATTTTACAAAGTGCACTGATTTGGAAAAGTATCTACATAAATATTTTTGTTCGACGTGCGCTTCAAATAAGTAATTTTATCTTCCTGGTGGGGTGTGCACGTCTGTCTGCGATCTAACTCAACTCAACTCACCCAGCATGTATCCATCCATCTTTACGTCAATTCAATAAAATATTTTTTTCGCATTACAGAAACAAACAAATAATTGATCTGAATCTGCTCAACTGAAAAGATCATCGCTATTTGAAACTTTTTTTAAAAGATCTTTTCGATGAATTAACAAAATGCATAGACCACGGTCATAACTGTACATTTTTAAAAAAAATGCAAATTTAAGATCACATCCCCAACCGAAATTTAAATTAAATTCTTTTCTCCTTTTCAAAAATCGGTAGAATTAATTGCACAGATGTGAAAAAAAAATTGTGTACAGAAATAATTCATGTATTTATCAAGAAGAAACATCCGTTAAAAAGACAGACTTTTTTAAAATGAAGAATAAATGCAGATACATCTTTTTTGGTTTTTCTGTTTGTTATACAAAAGTGCAATATTACACGTTTATTATTCGCTTCGCAGGTACAATGATTATACTCCATGTGGTTATATAACAAGTATAACTATATGGGAGACCTACATCATTGTTTTGCGCACTAAAGATAAGCAATATATTTAGTATGAAAAGGTGTGAAAATGTGCCGTTGTTTTTTTGAAATCATTTCGTTCTAGAAGTAATTGTATCTCTTTATACATCAATATAAAAATGCAGACATTTCATGTATCTTGTAGTTCCTTTTTTAAGTATACTTTTTATTTTATCCACTGTCTAAAGTTTTTCTGCTTTTCCTTTGTAAGGTTTTGTCAGTAAACGGTGCATGTTTTCAATGAAAGAAACCCAATTATTTTAGGGCAAATGAGCAAATCCACACTATTTATTGTCCATTAAAAGACTTTGATTCATACAAGAGTAGATGATCATTAGAAACTTTTTTAATTTAGTGTTTTGCAAGTTTCGTACTTTAATTACCTAATTATTTATTTGATAACACTAAAACATGAATGTATTTATAAAAAAAGTTTGATGCTAACAGTTGTACATTGTATTAACACTTCCTTTATTACAAACCCATTGTTGCATTTCACACCATACTTCTTCCTTTGAATGTACCAAAAAGTTAAATCATCTCAATAACGGCTAAATCAATTGAAAGGTGCCTCGCTGCTTTTATTGTGATTTGAACTTGAACGGTAGTAGTTTGGATTTCATGTTTCCAGTTAGGTACTTATTGTTAAATCTCTCTAAAATTATCATGCTGCATCATGTGAGCGTCATTAATTAATTGTTTGTTTACAGACAACCTTAAGTCTACATACGCAGTCATAATGTAGCCCTTTCTTTTTAAATCTATTGTAGGATAAACATGCTAAAAAAAATAGATGCGCTCAAGTGTGCAAGCGATAGCGGTCATCTGTCAGCACCCTTGGAGAAGTGTCTGAGATTGGCATGCAGTGTCTAAAAATGATTGGAATAAATGTCACTTTTGTAAGGTTAATATCTCTGAAGCCATGCCGTTGCAAAAATTTAGGCAACACGTTATGTTCAATGTATGATTTGTAAATATGACAACATGTAATTTTATTCCGCTAAAATCTCAGGGGTGAGAATGTATTAAACATTCTTGCTAATTGTAGCATTGTGTAAGTGGTATTGCCTCTTTGCTACTTTAAAAGTATTCAGTAACATAAAAGCTTGAACATAAATGTTTTACTTGTTGTTGTTCTTTGTTTTTATGCTTAATGCTTGAGGCGCTTGATGTCATGAACTTTGCTTTGATAAACATTCCAATATTTCTATAAAAAGTAATATTTTTTGTACATAAAATAAATGATAATTTATGTTGACAATTGGTGGTATAAATATGAAATACGTTGAATTAAACATGGTACCTCTACCCTAAAACCTTCAAAAGAAAAAAAAAGCAAGTCCAATGTTAAAATGAGTCAGCTTTAAATCGCTGTTCAGGATATTAACAGAATAACCCAAAGAGACATGTTTGCCGTGTAAACTAAATGAATAATCAATTTTTAAAACAGTAGATGTCATTATGACTACGCAAGAAAACTCAAGTGTTTGACGTACTTCACACGATGAAAATAGCATGGCGAGAAAATACCACAGCGTATCAGGCAGACTTACTAAATGCAAAAAAATATCAGATCACAAGTAAAAGTTAGGCACACTATCGCATAAAACCCAGCCATAAACTATGCGTGCAAAAGTGATAAAAATTGTACTAATATCTCAATTCAACTCTGGCCTTTTACGAAGATGTCTATAAATACATTTGATTCATATTGCCTCCTCACGAGACTTACCAGGTGGACTCTAAGTTTATCTTTTCATTTAAAAAAAATAATACCGACATAAAAGCAGTAAACAAGTAGAAGAAACGTTTTCTAAAATTTAAATTCAAAGTTCTATTGACTCAAATTACGTGTACTTAAGTTTTCTAGTATGGGATTTTACAGCTCTCTTTTCACTGGAAACGATTCGGTGGAATTTCAATTTCAACCTGATCGATAACATTGTTTTACACGCCGTAGTTTTTACACAAGACAAACAGACACACGTTGATGCCTCTATAAAGTGTCTATCAATATTTCTTAATGATTTTGAAAAATGTTATCTGATTAATTGAACTCGTATTTTATTAGCACTCCAACATGTCTGTTTTCAATATGTTTGCATTCCGTGGTGTTTCTTAATAGTTCCGCCTCACATTTTACTACGAATATATCTTAGATACTAAATCTCTACCAAGCTAAAAAAAATATATATCATTATGATTATGATTAAACATTCAGACGCACACATTACGACATGTTGCAGGTAGAATAGTTTATCATTAGGAAATATTTAAGATGATAACCCTACAAAACATACTATTGAATAACTAGTAAAAGGACTTGGCAGTATGGTATCAGCTTCAATAGGATTATAATGTTAATAAAAATATGAGCATCAAGTGTAATCGCTTAGCGTAGTATGGTAGAGGCCAAATTATGTGTTCATTTGTACTTTATTCCTAGCAGCGACTAGCAATCTAATATTAAACTTCAACTATGATTAGTGTAGATTGTCGATTCTTTAAGGAGATATATTTTTTTCTGTGAAGCTATCTATTTGTTATCTTAGCTAAATAAATAAATTGGCTTATGATTGTACTTTTCATATTATTATAGCAACTATGACAATGAAAATATCAACATGCTTTAATGTAGTATTTTACTAATAAATATGTGTGGTTGCTGATGGCGACTATAGTAAATAAAAAAATAACTTTAGGGACAGGGACATTGAAAGTACCTACTTATTGCATGCGCTTACAATTAGCAGTCTTCCTGAGGATTGATAATTTATTTTCGCTTCTGTCAGTTTGTGTAGAAAATGTGTTAGAACTAAGGTTCATCATCGCATGAATTTGTACAAATATTTTAACCAATCGCACCGCCATAACATAACGAAACATAAGTCAATACGATTACAAAAAAATTTATGTGTCACGATGATGTCATGATTAGCAAAGCTCAACAGTTGCAATTTGTACTATCAATAATAAAAACCTATTTGACGGCTACTAATTGACTTCTCCTTAATTTTTTAAAATCCTTTCCTTCGCAAATGAGGTGATAAAGCAAATAATGAATTATGAAACATGGAACAATAATTATATTTTTTTCCTTACCTTGTTTGGTAGCCGCTACAGTATCTCCATCAGACGACACCTGTAACAAAGAAGGTAACTGTTCAGATCCAGAGTCCGTAAGAGTTGGACTGACGGACGTGGATGGGGTCAATGGGGAGTAGTTGAAACGTGGCTGATGAGGATATGAGATCGTGATAACGACCATTTTGAATAGAAAAAATTGTTATTGGCCACGAATTTCAATGAAAAAAATATCAAAATTCACTATAGCAAAAACTATTGCTACCCCTTCGATTCATTGAAACTATTTTCTCCACTTTGAGAGGAGAGTAGATCAGAATGAACCGGGTAATTAATAGACACAACACAATATACAGTACTGCACGCAGACATGTGGATTGAAGGAGTTTGGGTGAAAAGTTACATTATGATGCTGTCACTTCACACTCATTTTAGTCTTTTTTTTCTTGCATTCACACCAAAATGTTCAAGGTTGTATGATGATCATAATGATGATGGATTGCTGATAGCAGTCGACCGAGAATTAGTTGTCCTTTTTTGCTACTAACTAATACATGTTAGTCGGTTTGTTAAAAACTTCCCAAATTGCTTATTAATGTTAAAATCTGTAATATATGAAAATAATTTATTAGAAATCAATATTATAAAAAAATTATGTAAAATATTGCAACAAGCGTTTGTACAATGTACAAGGTTGGATTGTAATAAAAAAGTGTAAAGCAGAGTGATCGATTACATTAAACGAATTACCATATTTTAGCACCCAAATTTTCAAAGCATTTCGTTTTATGAGCTAGTAAAAAAGCGAATTAGTTGGACAAGACAATAACTGAGAGAGAGAGAATGACAAGATCAAAATATAATAAACACGTAAAGTATAATATCCATCATAAATAAAATGATTCATGATTGTCCAACAAAGTTTTTACCAAAAAGTGTATTCATTACGCCTACACAATCCTTTTGACAGAAGATTACCAGAAATGTGCAAAACGTACATTATATAATCATGCTTAATTCAATTTTTCCCCTAAATAATTTGAACGATGACATCCAAATGAGTATTAAGTACATTTCCTAATGGCCTGTCTCCCTGTTTTAAAAAAGGAGGTGCCCATTCATATTACAACAAAATAATACACGACATATCGGGAAGTTGTTTGAAAGCTTGTAGGCAAAGTTTTAAAGCATCATTGTAAATGTTTCTATCTAGTTTACATTCTCAAATAAGTTGGCTTAAATATATTTTATGATTCTTATTATGCATACATATTTCATCATCATTGTTGTTATGTTTGTACATACATATTTTGCAGCACTACCGGTTCACCACCACCACACAACCAACAATACAATATTACCAACTATTCAACCAGCACTCTAAACTGCAACGATTCGATTTTGATATCTCAGCAGGACACCAATGATGGTGACGACCAACAATCACTTTAAAATGCACAAACACAGAGACTTTCATATATGAACTTTGTTATGTAATAGAGCATATTTTACATGTATTACCCAACAATCAAATAAAAAACCTGTGATTATTATGCACATGTAATAATAACAACGGCAGAAGAGAACGCGGTATTGTTACTGCTGTGTGCAAACTGTACACGCGGTCAATCCAAAAATGTTAAGCGCGTCGATGACCCCTGGCTTATTTCTCTCGTTTGAAACAACTCTGTCTCCTATTTGAACGCCCACACAAAAAAAGTCTTGATAGTGTTTTAAAGTGCAACACAAACATATTCCACTTCCTATTCATTAACAATTTCATAGAATTCTGTTATCATTCATGCATTTCAGGATTTTTACTCCAGAGATCAGTCAGAGCGTGCTGCCAGTTAGCTACCACTCCTTCCGGAATACAGAGAAACCCGTAGAAAGATCTGTTTTGAAAATTGAAAAGGTATTGAAGCAAATCAGGTCGGTCGGTCGCCGTATTCATAATAATCTTGATAACAAACTGCAAAATTTATGAACTTGCTGTATGAATGCATTATGATGATGGATCATGCATAATGATTAGTTTTTTTTGAAAATATAATACGTTATGATGTTGAACGACAGGTTCGTTTTCAGCAGCCAGCAGCAGCCTTTCGGTTAATCCGTTATTATTATTACATGTTTACAAAACTCTGCTTTTTATTAATCAGTTAGCCGCTTAGAGCGTGTCTTTTTAGCCTTTCAAGAGCTTTAGGTGATGATGGTGTTGTGGTGGAGATCTATTTACGATAACAGTATGCAATGCAACTAACCGTTTGCATTCAGCATAAGAAAAAAATGCGAATATATAGGGCTTGGTTCACTGCTACAATCAGAATCCCAAAAAAAGTATCAAAATCCTGCTTTTTAGGGAAACAAAAGTTACGTCGGCCTCGGCCGTCAGTCGGTCGATGTGAAACAACAATCATGATTTTATGTTAAACTTTTCTTGTTGTGGTTTTTATTTACTGTACACCCATTTTTTTCGTTTTTGTGGTCTACACAAACTAATTGTGAATTACTGAAGCGTGGACACATATTTTAAAAAACAAAAATAACTGGATGTTCTTTTTGTAACACAAACATATATTATTTGCTATAAAGAGAAATAAAACAAAAATTGATTGCAACAGAAATCAGGTTAGATTAGAGTGCGGTTGTTGCCTAGCACAAATAACTTTTTTTTAAATATTATAAATCAACGGTTTATAAAAACACAAACCAAGCTTGCACCCACCACTCCTAACAGCAACAATGCTCATAGTTGCACAATCGTCCTTACTGTTGTTGGTTTTTTCAAAAAAAAAGCCATTGTTTTGTCAACAGAGGCATGACTACATAATACAACAGCTAATAATAATAATGATATTTACTCTTTGATTGAATTTCAGATAAACTATGCTAATCGTCTCATCTTCATGTCACTTACAAATATAAGTCATTACAGCTTGCGCTCTGTCATTATTACAAAATCTATTATTATTGCCGTTTATTTGGCAAAAAAATATGAGAGAAAAGAAAAGTGATACACAAGACCATACTGATAAATCATCGATGATAAGCATAATTATTGTAGTATTTCTAAAGAGAATTTCCTGACTTGACATGACACGCTCGTATAATAACAAGGAGCGGTGCACAATTTATATGCATAATGCACTGATTTGAAAGTCCCTTAATTGTTACTATGACGAAAAATGAATCATGAAATTGTATTGTATCAACATAACATTATAGCCGTGCGCTATAAAAGTTTAGAACAAGGTGTTAATTTCATGTTTGCTTCACTTTTAAAGAATTGCAAAAAGGAAAGAAAAAATACGATCACATAAAAACACATAGCCAGCAAAGTGGAAACTTTCGTTCAAGATTAAAGGGCTGAACTAAAAAGGGGCAATTAGCTACAGCAAAGAAAAAGCTAAAAATGAAACGTAAAACTTACGGGTTGTATTGGCCAATAACGGCTTTTATAATCCAAATTATACTTTTTCATTGAGTTCTTTTAGTATCCAGTCAAAATTAAACAATATAACATTTAATTAAATCACAAACCCACACTCAATAACTCCCTTTATTACACAAAAACTCATAACAAACTAAAAAGACAAACACCAAATCAACTTTCTGAGGTTAATTACATTTGCTTATTATTAAAATGAATCTGAAGCTATCGGAAGAATTTGTGAAGCATACTAATTCCTTCACTGCTGGTTGACTAGCAGATAGTAAGACACCGAACATCGGTTTCTTCAACTCATCATCACTCAACTCACAGTCACTCTTTCAGACAGGAAGGATATGAAAGACGGGGATCTTTTTATGATGCTATGTGTTTTCTGCGTTTTCTGGGTGTATTACAAAGGAAGAGAAAAACAACCAAAAAAATAAAATCTACACACGAGGAACAAAACAGAGAAGAGCAAAATTTTGTGTGCGTGGGCGACTGACCACGGTTAGAGTATTACTAAGCTCGTCAATTGCTCATACATTTTCAGTTATATGCTCATATTATATGTTGCAGGGATAAAAAAGTGTGGTTGTGCATATGTCTTCTTGTAGTAGTATTTTATCATTTAAAATGATTATTCCCAATCTGAACACATAACATTCACCATACTAGTCACTGGCAACATCATTGTTGAGTTAACACAAAATCACGCTGTTTGCTGTAGCAGCAGACCTTGGGCTTGTTGGGTGCAGATGCAGAAGAACAGGTATCGCCGTCGTCATATAGATAGGCACGTTGTACGTACATAATATTATATACCTGTTGTGTGAGCTGCGAAATGTGCAAAAGGCAGCAACTCAGCCAAAGGACCCTATGAATTTTAACATGAAACTGGGCCACATGGCTAAATTCGCAAATATTGCGCCGACCCATACAAATGATAGCTCATTCGAAAGAACATTTCATGGCGCACATGACTACATCAT
>JAQIWN010000573.1:0-30163 GCA_034699025.1 Entomobrya cf. arborea Gr-Col-00668 | reverse complement strand
TTTTTGATAACATTGTACTCAATCTTGCATAGTTTACCTAGGTCTGTATTGAGTGTGGGCCCTTAACAACAAAACCTTTACTGTTATGCCCATGACGACGACGATGCGATGGAGAGAGTTTACAAAAGTTGTTTCGTATCATGAGACGGACTTGTGTGAGCCAAAGAAAATGGTTGAAGGTACCACCAAACTGGTACGAAAGGATACATTTATTAAATGATAGAAGCATTGGGCTATTTGTCATTTGTTGATTTAGATTTGCTTGTTGTCTGTCCATGTCTCATTTTCATGAATATAATATTAAATCTAAACGAATGCAAAAATATTTCTGGTAATTTTGCATTTAAGATAGTCAATTAAACGACTATGTATGCTAGCATGAAATTTTTGGTTCAATATTCAATTCTCCCATTTTATAGAAAAACGCGATTAAACGAAAATGATCATAAAACTGAAACAAATTAGTTTGATTTTTCCCAAGATAACTTACCCTATAATTTTCCATAAGAATCAATGATAATGAAAGCATAATATTTAAACTTCAAACTTTCGCTACTTTACTATTTTAGTTAAGGTCACAACAAGGTTCTTTATAAGTACTGCAAACAGTCTCCTACAAACCCATACTGCGCTCATCATATGATACTTTAACAATGCATATTTTTATCTGTTTGAATGGCTTCATCCAACAATGCATAAATTGTGTGATCCCTTACCAGTAGCTTATCTCCAAAAAATATTACACTTTACTACTCAAAGTCAGTTAAAAGAATGTAAAGCATTTCTACTTGCTTTATGGCAGGAATGAGAATTGAGGCAGCTAGCAGCAGGATAGATTTCAACAAGCAAGCACCTCATAAGCAGGTATCATTCACTTAAGTTCTAAATGTTTTCTTTGAGAAAAGGAGTAGCAGCAAAAGAAAAACCCCAACAATTACGTTACAAGCTTTACAACATTCAAAAGAAAAAAATTACTTACGTTGATAAGTAGTAGGCACTACTCTAGTCCACCATGTACTTGTTACATTTTTTTGGGGAATATTATTTACGTTATTTGGTGTCTTGTACCACAAAACCAATCTGTGTTTCTTGAAAATTGAGACAACGCACAGGTATTTACTATCATCATCATCATCACCGCTACCAAAAATCATCATCATGCAAACTCATACCATTATAGTAGTATCAGCAGCAGTAGCTGCAGCATTAGATACCTAACATACCTTACCTCGTCACGTCAGGTCCATTTAATTGGTCAGTGAACATACCATAGTAAAAGAAAGATAGGCAAAGGATAGACAGCCACTTGTAAAGAAGATACAACCAAAAAAAATTGAATCCATCATCATAATCAACAAACAATATTGACTATGCGTAGCATTGTTGAAGTAACAGAAAGGGGTATATAGAAAAGAGAGTCTGTACTTTGTACTTTACTACTCACACTTCTTTACATTCATCATATTCTCATCATAATAGTCATCCCCAACACATCTTCATGATAACGTCTTATGATTTTCTCAACAATTGAATTGAGATCCTCTTAGTCAAGTAGGCTCTCTCTCCCCATCCAATACACCAACTCTGTCTGTCCGTCCTCCTCATCATCTCATCATCATCACATTACACATTAGAGAACACATTCAAAATTTTCAACTATCTGTCCATTTTTTCGTCACTTGGTTTTTTCCCCTTTCTTCCTTTACTTCTTCTCTGAAAAGTTCAAAAAGAAATTTTGTGAGGGTGTTCATTGAAAAAAAAATTCATTTCGTGTCCGGATCTTGATCAAGTAAAAACGGAAGAAAAAGCAGTGGTGTATTATTTCTCAGGGCCGAACTGATTCAATCTAATAAAACTTTTGTAACCATTTTCATGTGAGTTGAGTCGTGAGTGGTGAGAGAATATTCATTTCAATTTATCAAAAAAAAAAAGACGTAGAAGGACTCGAGGAGTGAATGAGTGAAATTATTTTTGACGAAAAAAAAGTGGAACGACGACGAGAGAGAAAAGGATTTTGCTTTTGTAATACACGTACTGAGAGATACATGTAGTAAAGGTGTTTCGTGGTGGTGGTGTTGTTGCATGTCTGTTTCTTGTGTGCTTGATTGTTGGTGTTCATTGTTGGGATTTTGCTGAAGATATTTGAGAGAGTACGTGTGTTTGTGTCTGCCGCTACATGTGTGTGTATACATATTGTTGTATGTAAAGTGCCTGGCCTGCACTAGTCTTCAGATTATTCTTGTTTGACTGGCTTCTTCTCTTTTTCTTAAAAGAAAAGTGAGCCACGTTTACAAAAGTAAGTAGTCATCATCATCATCATCTTCTCGGCAACCCCGTCATAATCACACATACATAGTCAGTAAATAGTATACCTTTTGGAATGTGTACATGTAACAATAATCAAACTTATTTATATGTGGATCTATAAAATATATATTACTATTGCGCAGGGTCCTCTTTTTCCATCGATAATACTTGTACATTTAAACGAACAGCCTAAATGGTGTTTTAAAAGTTTGCAGTGATTACGGTTACTACGGCAACAATTAAAAGTCTAGTCTTGGTGAAAATCTGTGACAAAGTACTTTGTATACAATTATAATTTTTAAAACGGGATATTTCGTCAGCGAAGAAAAAAAATTGTCAAAATGTTGTCGTGGGGTGCAGCAATTAAATCCTTTACAATTTTCGGACTCAACTCGTTGGAATGGGCGGGTTTGGCAATTACCACTTTCATCATTGTCTACTTTGGCTATGAGCTCATGAACGTTATCTATAACACTTGGATTGGACAAGGGACCAAGTCGTATGCAGATTTGAAGAAAATGGGACAATGGGCATGTAAGTTGGCACATAAAACTAATACAAAAAAATCTCAACTTCAATCATAATTAATTATACAGTATTTACGTGAACAGTTTACTCGTTTTAATTACTAGTTATGAAAGTGCAAACATTGTTGTAAGGAACGCACGCGAGCAATACTTGAAATTATGGGTAGGGTATGCATGCATGTCTTTATTCCAGTAACACTCATTCATCGAATTTGTTTGTAAATAAATAACTCGATGCATGGGAAACATCACGGTAGTTTTTCCCAGACAAGTGGAGAAAGATATACATACACAGGAAGTTTTCATGACAAAAATAAAAAATGCTTTCTTTGCGTGAGCTGGCTGCTAGGTCGAAACTGTTAATTTTGATCTGTATGATTTAATTGAAGATTAATAATGAATACGAGAACTGTTTAATGAATTTTTGACAAGTTAATATCACGTCAGGAAATACTCTTAAGTGTTTAGGAAATAATGAGAACAATAATTCACACAAAGATTTTTAGGCTTGATTTAAAATCAGTATGTAGAGGAGTGAGGTTGAGGTACCCAAAAAAACTGGCTGATCAATGCATAATGGTTTTCGGATGGATAATAAGAGAGGAAGGAAATAATGGAGATATGGTACATTTATTTATAGGACCTGAGACAAAATTTGATTTGAGAAGATAGCAGAAGTGGAGTCTGCCATTAAGGCTTATTGCTACCACAACGAATCCTTCTTGTTAACGGTCGCTTTTATTGTTTTTTTCGTTTGACATGTTGTAAAAAAGGGTGTGTGTGTGAGAGAAAGAAAAAAAATGTCATTGACTTTTTGGAAGAAAATAATAGCGGCCCTTTAGATGGATTTTTGAGGTGGAAAAAGGGGCTAACATAGCGAAAAGTCAGCAGGAGTGGTAATAAAGCCGTCATTCTTTCCAAAAAAAAATGGTCAACCGCATTGTGTACAAAAGTGCACAAAATCCTTCCTTATGCATACATACGACATGCTCATTTCACATGATATTATTAAATCTACGCATTGGATACAATATTATGGTTCTAGAGTCAGTTTACCCGAAAATCAAAAGGTCAATTCATTTTTATAACTGTAAATGCAACAGTTCTTTCGATATTTTCCCAGACGTCAACATGAAGTTGATATAGCTTAAAAATAAAGGAAGGTGTAGGAAAAACCGGGTGTATGCATGTGGGTTTTGACAGGCTACAGTTCCAAGAACTTCACTTGATCATTATATAATATCTTGATCTTGATCACGACAATGTTGGCATTCCCAAAAAACCTGACTGGATAGACTGGATCTTCACTTTGAGTCTGAATGAAGATGTGATGATGACTCATTTTCGTGACGATCATAAAATGATCGCTATATCATTATAGTTTTCATTCTCATCATCGGTTGGTGTGGTTATTGGTGATATTATAATTTATTCAATATTACTCGAATATAAATTCCCAACATGACAATAATAATAAGTAGAGATTACCTGCAACCTACGTAAAACGGAATCTTTCAACGGATTTCCAAGCGATTTTTATAGACAAACTATTAAATCATTTCGATATATGCTTGAAGGCATACTGAAGAATTACCAAACTTGTCGAAATTTTTCCTAGAACATATAAATGCCTTAAATGAACAAAATTAATATATTGATGAAGAAAATATTTTGAGTAGCCTGACTTTTCTGATTTATAACTGCAAACTTTTGAATATTAAAACATCAAATGTAATAATTTCAGTTTTAGTTTATAATTAAAAAATAAAGAGCGCAATCGAGAGCGCATCGAATTATTTTAAATCTTTCTGTTTAATTCTTCTCGAAAACTATACAAAGGACAGAAAAAACAGCCAATCATCAAAAATATAATATCTTAAAAAATGTTAAATCAAGCATGAAATTGTATAGCAAAGCACATTCACTAGCAATTAAAACAATACACAGGCAAATGATACAAAATCGTTGCCTCATTTTTAACTTGTTAACAAAGGCATAGTATAGTCTGATAATCTGTACTAGAAAAACTTAAGGACATCCGTAAAAAATACAAAAGTAATGAAGACGGCGACACTGCTCCATACTAAAAATCCCTACAATCCCTACAGTATCCTCGGCCTCACAAACTTACAACTTTGTTCGAAGTGTTGCAGTGAGGAGGGCTCCTTCATAGTAAACAAGCCCATTCATTGATTATTAGCTTGCCCATTCACTCATTCATTCATTCTGTCTCCTCGATTATCATGACCCTGTCTCCTGAGAGAGAAAAACAACAGCAATGATTGTTATTGTTGTTACTTTTTTAACGGTAAACAATTTGTAACGACATTTGTGTCTTTATTTATATATTTTCTACGTTTATTCACTGTACTGTCCCTTCACAAACTTCTCTCTCTCTCTCAAACAACTACGACGACTGTAGAGTGCCTTAAAAAAGTACGAAGCGACTTTAGAAATGAGGTTTGCTACTCAGTCCACTTAAAAAATCTTTTGTCTCTCTATGGAATTCTTAAAATATGTAAGGAAGTCAAGTTAATAATAAATACAGTGATTGTACAGCGATCATGGTAATTATGTCATGTAGCAAATTGCATGCATAATGTATAATATTTAAAACAGCAAGAATGACCAAACGAACAAAGACAAAAAAGTTTAATATGTACAAATAAAGAGTTTTTTTTGTGCCGTGTACTACAAATGTTCTCGAACGTTTTCTAATTTTTTTCGCCCAAGAATATCTTAAATGCTATACCAGTCCATTTCTTTAGCCGCCGTTGAAAAAAGCTTAAAATGTCACATGCATGGCGTTACGGTCATGTTCAGGAAGAAAAATTTACTGTTGGTTGAAAATGTACTTAGAAACGTTTTCTCCTAAAAGAAGACACATTAAAATCAAAAAGCGTACATTTAATAGCTTTATAAAATAAGATGCCCACTCAGATTTACTCTTTTCGTCAATTTAAAGCTATTTTTACACAGTAACAAATGTCATGGTCTGATTGTGACCATTGCATTGTTGTTTTGTGCATCTAAACGAAATGCACACAGTCAAAACCCAAAGGTTTCATATATTTTCCTTTTTTGTGGTTAAATTATCATAAATATACAGCAATTTTTTTATGATTGTTCATTGTTTAATTGCACTATTTAGTTATTTTTTTTTCCTTAAAAGAAAATGAAGCAAAGGATAATAAATGACTCCCATGTTTTCATTTGCTTTACAGAGAATTTAATCCATTGGCTTAGGATTAAATTTACTGTTACAAGATCAGAGATTGATGTTTATAGCGACAAAACTGTTCATTTAAGATCAAAATTTAATGTATTAACACAGAAAAACATCCTTTTTACAGTTTTTTTAAACGCTAAACTCCATTAAACTACTTAACTATCTTATATTTCTTTTGAATTTTGAAAAAAAACAGTAAACTTTTTTCATGAACTAATAATGAACGCATACGAAAATGTATTTTTTTAGCGCACGCTCTCTTGCTCATCATGTCATAATAGGTAGCGCAGCGCACTTAGTCTGGTTGGTACTATGATGTCACTGTAAAATAAACAATGCAACGTTTGCAGGATCCTTTTTATTGTTCTCTTATATTCCTCATTATTATGATAGTTTACGTTATTGAGTAGTTTTTTTTGCTTAAAAAAATAAAAGGGACGTAAAGTCCATAACGCACAGTCCCCAAAAATGTCCACCTTGCATGACAATCATACAACAGGGAGTAAGACACAGTATGATCACATTTATATTGTTGCTGCATCGGCAAAAAAATTTGCCTTAATTTTTTTAAAAGGATCTTTGGTTATCTACAATAAAATCAACAGCAAAAGTACCTTACTAACTACATCAACAGCGTAAGCAGAAAAAAAATTAAGATTTTTTTCATTAAAAGTTTAACGTAGATTGCAAATGTGGTTACAGCTGTGGCTAGTGACGACTTTGCATGAATTGCATGAAAGTTACATGCATGCATGAAACTAAAATGCATGTGCTGTTTTGTGCCCTATCATCATAATCATCGACAAACCAATCAGCACCAGTTGACTTGACCACCATAAACTGTGGCCAGCAAACTATTCTGCTGAGTAATCACAATAACGTAACGTAATAATAATAATCGCAATCGTAATAAAAGTGAACAATGGCAACAGTCCACCACCAACAACATGATATTTCTGTAACCGTCAGCTCCAAGTCATCATCTGTAATACATCTGAGAGTTTAGAGATGCAGCCCTTTCTGCGTTAGTCATTTTTAAGGGGATTAATTGTGTGGAAACATATAGTTTTGCGAATGAAAAAAATAATAATGAAGCAAAGTTGTACATCTTGGCATTTATTTGGTAATCTTGAGTTTGTCATCTTGGTACGAATTATATGCATGTATGTGTTGGCAATGCAGGTATATTACGATGCATTTTTGTGTACTTAAGATGGTCATCAAGTAGCATTTATGATGGTTGTAGTGATGCGTGATCTTGAACCCAAAACGAAATGAGCCTGAAGCAAAATAATAAGGGCATCATTGGCCAGCCAATAAATGAAAATTGGCAAGGAATTTCTGCTACACAAATGGAAATGTATTTGTCATCTCTGCGAAAAATATAGCAAAGATAATAAAGTGCACTCTTTGTACACAAAATGGAAAAATAAATATAATATTTTATGAAAATTTTAGTGGTCTGGGTTGGAAAAAAATGTTTAAAAAAATGAGAATATTTAAGCCAGGGCATTGAAATACGCAAAATATGTCATTAAGCGTTGGCTGGTGCGACATGTATGAAATGTACTTTGTTGATTCCGTTGCAATTGTATAATATTTCAAGCACGGCTAATTAAGAATTTATAACGTACCTTACATCAGTAATTATTGTGATGGAGATGGTGATAATGGAAAAGATAAAGAGCCAGTAGAGCAGAAACGCTTATTGTTTTGTTTTATTTACTGGCTACGTTATCTGGTTAGTCTGTTAGGGAAAAAATTCGTTCGTTTTTATGTTTAAAATATTTTTTGGTCAATGTTAAGCATATCAGGTTATCAACTATTATATTTCTTTCATGGTATATTTTATGTGGACTTTACACAAAAAACTGAAGTTGTCTATTTGCAGGTTAATTAGTGGCATGGGAAATGAAATTTTCTACCTAAACTAAAAAAAGACTCTTTATCAATTATTTTTTCCCATGAAATTCTAAGTAGTTTTATATTCCCGCGGAATACAGGGGAACTAAAAACCAATTTCATTTTGCACAAGCCTTTAAGCATTACAAAAACATTAAGTGCATTTTAATATAGGTAATGATGTTATGTGATTTATGCCATTAAAAATCTCAATGTCTTGAACAGTCTATTTGCAGAAATTAACGAGTTTCGTAATCTTACGGAGTCCGTAAATTCGGGAAAATGTTTACAGGCATTACTAACATTCCATGATTTCCCCAAATGGGACAGTAATTAGTTGATGGTTTTTGATGATTTAAGAATGGTGGTGTCTTTCTTTGCAAATTTAACGGAAATACGTAATTTTTGTTGATTTAGATAAAGCTATAAAGCAAGTACGCAGGCATAAAGGCTAGTCGTGAGAGACTCACGTCGCATCATTCAATAGAATAAATTATAATAGCCGGCAGCGAACAAAACAATTGTTGTATGAATGTTTAAAAAAATAAATTCTCACATTAACTCATCTCAATTACTTATTGCACAATATTAAAGGACTAGACTTCTGTTTTACAAGTAGTTGCTTCTGGAATGCAAGTTTTGAACGTCATATTAGGTCAAGATTGCTAATATCAAGTTTTATTTTTTATGTTACAGTGATCACCGGAGCCACCGATGGAATTGGAAAAGCTTATGCTGAGGAGGTAGATGATATGAAAATTACTATTAATTATCATCATTATGCTTAAATATCACTCCAATAAATGTAATTTTTCTTTGTCAATTTTTTAGATGGCAAGAATGGGTATTGATGTAGTCCTCATTAGTAGATCAATTGACAAGCTGCAAAAGGTCGCCAAGGAGATTGAAGAAGCGTTCGGAGTAAACACGAAAGTGATAGCTATTGACTTTACACAGGGAGTGGAAATTTACGAACAGATCCGCAAGGAAATAGAGGGACTTGAGATTGGAACCTTGATTAACAATGTAGGCATGGCTTACCCCTATCCGGAATACTTTTTGGACATGCCCAACGGAGACAAGTTGTGCCAGGATATGATCTTCTGTAATATCATGTCTGTGACTATGATGATGAGGGTGGTAATGCCACAAATGGTGGAAAGGAAAAGAGGAGTCGTTGTCAATATTGCTTCCATTGCCGCTGTTGCTCCAACCCCTCTCATGTGTCTGTACGGAGCTTCTAAGGTACTTTCAGAATTTTGTGTGAATTTGTATTTTTGGAGATTAATTGTGTATTATAGTTGCTAAATAATTTTATTTGTTTATCGCATAGTCTTTCATGGATAAACTTACCCGTGACCTGGTTACCGAGTATGCTGACAAAGGAATCATCGTCCAAAGTTTGTTGCCAGGATACGTCGCAACCAACATGAGTCGCATTCGAATTTCGTCATACACCGCCCCATCTGCAACTGAATACGCAAAGGTTGCTCTGAAAACTATTGGACTTCAGTCCCGTTCTGCCGCTTATCCACCACATCGTGTTATGGTACTAACTTACATATTTAGCATTTGAAAAATACACAGTTTAAAAAAAATGTATTTGTATGGATAACAAATAAATTTATTATTATATTTCAGTTGTTTGGAATTAGTTGGGGACAATTCTTCTTCCCCAACTACTTGTCACAGGTCAGCTACAGAACTATACTTCAAATGTGGCTTAAGGCTAAAAGGAACCAGGCAAAACGTGCCAATAAGACCCAATAAAATACCACCATCACCATATTTCAGTCATTAACTGGAATCCTACCGTTTTTATTTCAACAAATCAATCATAAGCAACTGAAAATATCCTTGACGCACTTATGAAAGTATTTTAAAATATTATAAATATTTTGTGATGAGATGAAATATTCTTTTATAAAACAACAACTATGACAAATAAGTTAGAATATAGCAGTTTATAATATACGTGAGTGATTTTAAAGACGTTAATCAAGTCGCTCATCTTTTCCCGCAACTTAAGTAATTATGAATATTATTTTCTTGTTGCAATCTTTAAATAATGCTGTATAATGTTTTTGTATGTGATTATTATTATATATCTTATAATAATACTTTACTTTATTTTGTGTTAATAATTTTTTTGATGATGATATCGATGACAAGGGGAGATGATGGATAAAAATGCAATATATATTTATATTGTTAAGAACATTAAATTATTTTATATTTTATTACATTCAACAATACAATGAACATTTTCCAGTCTCTATATCATCATAAATTCGGAAAACTCTTCAACTAAAAATTTCTTATAATGCCAGAGTTACAGTTAACCTTTCTAAAATAATTAATAAGCTCAAATTATAACAATCAACTTCAGACTCTTGAAGGACTGTTAAGTACTGTCTAAAGTATCTTATGAAAATGACCGAAGAGATAATATTGTTAATACCTTAAAAGAAATTATTTTTTGCTTGAGTCATGATGTGATAATGTTTTAATTAGCTATTTGAACCTCAGTATAAGTTCGTTACTAGATATATCTTTTTTATTTTCTGATTGATTGTAAACTATTTCAATAACTTGTGGGTGCTACTACTTAAATAAGTACACGACACACGTGCAATTAGTGCTACTTTCAATTTCAATAAACTAGAAGCTATGGTAATTCTATGGTAATTTTTAAATGATAGCTATTAAAACACACGCTGCACAAAAGTATTAATTACGCTGCTCAAATTAGGTTTCGGATTTAGCCCCTAAAATATTTCTACATCAATTTTTCTTCCTTTTGGTTTGTAGTCTTTTTATGGTAAGGTTTAAGCTATGTTACACTTCTTCATGACCCAACCAATGAACGTAATTACTATAAATTCATTGATTTTCATTGTTTCTTTGTGCAGCGATAGAAACTTGTTAACTGTTTTCCTTGAGATGATAGACTTTGTTAGCAATGAAGGTCAGATTGAAACGACTACGGACGACGTTAGCTTGGCTATTTTTATAAAATCAAACATCCTTGACAATTATTGTGTCACGCAAGATTTTTAAATCACAAGTTTTGTGACCACGAAATGGGTACATTTTATTACAAAAAAATGACGTAACACTTTAAATTAGCATATAAGATTTTAAAAAATATTTTACTTTTATCCCAAAATTCCCTTATCCGTCAATATTAGTACATCTATTTCGTGATAATTTCCGGAAAATGGATAAATTTGGCGATAAAATAGCCGGAATGGAAATTAGTTTAGTATTCAGTATAAATTAAGCACATTTGACAGATCTGACACTAGGAGAGCGAATAATTTTAAAATGGATGATCAGTGTTCGGAACGAAATTATTGTATTTTTATGGGTGTGTAAAAAACATCCAAATTTTTATTACATCATTGTGCTTGTAAAAATTTAGTCCAAGTTACTATATATCTACGTTTATATTTTACTGAAAGGAATAATTTCCATACTGCGAATCTAGTTGCCAGTGTGAGATGGATGATTAATATAAAAAAAACATATTGTAATTGTTATACGCAAAAATTTTATAAACATGTAACTTAATTCCCAACATTTATATAGATTAAGAGTAGAATATTAATTTTAAAAAATGTATACATTCATATATATTAAAATATTATATAAGTGAATATTTAATTATGTTTCAGTAAAGAATTGTTGGGGAAAATTGCTAGTTTAATTTTATTTCAGTTGATACATTTCCATGCACATATGCACTCATATTATATGTCATTTCTAATATTCATCAAGGCAAATCAGTTTACATGAACAAACATAAGAGATTGATTCCAAGAACTAAATGGCTCAAGCTCACTTTTTAATCAAGTTAACAAATTTTATCGTACTAAAATTTAGTAGCCCATGAAATAGCCAGATTTGTGTTTATGCAGGTTAATTTAAAAAAAATACTTGTAGAAATTTCAACTATAATGAATGTAAAGTCAATCTTCATTTATCCACTAAAATTTTAAGGATAAAACGACAATTTTGTGAATGAAAGAAGTTGCGAGATTGCGCTGGTTCTATTTTTTAAAGTGAAACATGCCAATGCAAAATACAATTTTGTTTGACGTCGGTGTAGTAGAGTGCAACCATTTATGAATTTGTTGGGAATTTAAATATTTTTACAACATTCTTCATTCCTTCGCATGGACCATTGTAGATTGTAGCCATAACATTAATTTTGTATTAAAATCAGGTATATCCATTTCAGAACATATAAATTTACTTATAAAATGTTGACGAAATACTCTCCGTAAGTAATCAATGCCTTCCTCTTTGTTACAAATTACTTTTTTTATACCTAAAGATTCAATAGATAATACAATAAAATTTAAAGTGCGTCATGTACGTGCATTTTTATTTGATAATCAGATAGATTTAAAATTTAAATGCCAAAAATTAAATTAAACGTATCACATATATGCAAGCGCGATGATATATTTATAGACACAATTGCTATATTGCGAATGAGTTGACTCATGACTCATACTACCAAAAGGATCCTATCAAAGTCACTCAATGATATTCAACATAAATCTACGTAATTGCAATAGATCATAAGTATCAAAATATTTATTATTTTAAAAAATCTGGAAAGGAACAGGATAGTGATGATGCTTTTCATTTAATATAAATAAAATTAACCAGTCAAGTCACTTTGGAGTGTCCATTTTAACTTATGCGTTTGATAAACAAACTGGTCAACGTTGGTAGACGGATTCCACGAAATAATTCTCCAAATAATTCCTGACGCGTATCGGTTAAAACAAATTCCAGGAAAGTTTCACTTGGTTTACGTTTCTTATAAAAAGCGCTGCCAACCATGTATTTGTACGTGAGCTATTTCCACTCGGAAATATAACCTCACAAAAATAAGTTTTAATAGCATTATTAGTATAACCCGTCACGTCAGCAAAAAAACTTTTTTTTCTATCATATTTTCCAGATTTCAGATTTTTTCTGCCGTGCATAATTAACATGTAAGTCAGGATTGATAAAATTCATTATTTTGTTTGCAGAGCGTGAAATTTGTTGCATTACTTGCCACGTTCAACATTTACTTTGTTGCCTTGTCCAGCTACCATGACCAAAATATCCACGTCATACGTCATGTTTGCAAACATTTGGAAATTAAAAGATTATTTCTTATCATTATCATTTCCTCTGGTGATAGATGACACGATATTGGAGTATATTGAAGTAATCCGACGAAACAAATACAATATTTTATCTTCTTTACAAACCATTGTGCATTACTATTATTTTTTTATAAAAGACGTAGAGTTTTCGTTAATTAATTTAAACTTTACAAAGTCCAAAAACTTGTGATACCTGGTGCTGTTATGCTAGAAAGTCACACGCAAAACATAAAGACCTTTTAAGGAACCTTTATGGCATTTTAAGGAAGAGATCGGGCTTAAAGCTTATCAGGTCATTCAGTGATTCCTGACTCTGTAGTTTCCAGGTTTAGAAATAGACACACTCCGAAAAATAGCGTCCCTTTTCAGCAGTCATTTAATGCGAGCTATCGCTATGGAAACATTAAAGGATAATATTATGTACCTTAAAATCCTGTACTACTGAATTGTCTGCTTTTTACAAATCTGACATTCCAAATAATTTGTAAAACCTTTACGTAAATCCATACGTCATATAATGTTGCATTAAAACACATGTATTCTTCACAATTACGTTTTTGCCATTTTTGGGAGCCCCGCAATCAGGATCAACACCACCGTCAATACCATTCATATCCCAGCCCTTCTTTTTTTATGCTGCCAAAACTGATTTACAACTAGTCAAACCTGTATTAAATCTTAAATCTACTACTTTGCGCATAAAAATCTTCATTGAAGTCGTCTAAAATATAATTTTGCTTTCATAAACGAACATGATGATGACTGTTAATAATAATAATACTGCATTTCAGTAGACATTACTAACATCCATAAATTGCCAATTTCGAGTACATCCAAGTAAGAAAACTACAGGTTTAACTCTACACAAAGTGACATTATGAGAGAATTAATGTTAAAAGATGTTTGAAAATGTGTTTTCTGAATATTAAAAAAATAAGATAGTCAATAATAAAAATAAGTGGTAATAAATCATTATAATCCATGAATCGCATGATAGATAATAATGCACATAAAGGAAACAAAATATGCTTGATTACAAACTATTGGTAAATTGGCAAGCATAAACAGCCAAAGCTAGAACATCTATTATAATGCTAATGTATAATCAGATATTGAATGGCTTTTATTACGCCAAGAGTACAAAGCAACAGAAAAATCTTTCCCTTAGCTTTCTTTGCCTTAAGATGTAGGAATACCTCGCATGACGATGATTCTTGTTTGTTTCTGGATACAAAATGAAAACAGTAAAAGTTTACCATGTCGTATAATCGATGATTTCATGTAATTTTATCATCGTTTAAATTTTTGCATTTGCAATTAATTATGTGAATAAATGATTTTAAAAATCAATACTAAAAGTATTTTCGTTTCTAAAATTTCATCAAGTAAACGAAACTATTTAAGTTTTCTAGTCTGTTTTTTTTTCAAATCAGTTTCAAAACTATTTTCGTTTAGTTACGTTTTTAAAGATTGAAAATATATAAAAAACTGCATGAATAGAAGCAGAACTAAAGCCATCATCGAGCATACCACAAAACGCTTACAGCATTAAATATAAGTTGCTTTTTTAGTGCACCAACACTTTGTATCGTGTTGCACTGGTGGTACTCCTGCTGCTGCTATTATGTTTTGTTCAATTTAAAAAATCAGCGTGCACACTAAATATGGAGAAGGTTGGATTTGACTATTTCTTATGTCCCCAAGATCCACCCCTCCCCTTTCCGAGCGTTAATACTGATGTAAACTCTTGTATTCCCCAGGTACATCTTCAGCGTAGTGATCTTAAGGGAAAAGTGGGTTACCATACCAGGTAACTTGACTTCTCTTACCACAACCATGCAAAAATACTTGAGCTTTTACAGATATTCATGTAAGTGAGGAGAGTAAGTGCAACAAACCACTTGTTGATGATCATCTTGCAAATATACAGGTAAACTAAACCAAACAGGTAAACTTTTTCTATACAGGTAAACCAACAGTTAGTACCATCAAATTACATGCATTGTATGAAGATAACGAGATTTGGACCTCCTCTCACTCTATAGTTTTTTGTAAAAGCTCGTTCTCACAATGCACCATACAAGCTAAGCGTATGAAATCAGGTTCGTATCAGTACGTGAGCAACCACGAAGCAGGCAACAAGAAAAAAAAGGCACAAATGCTGTAGAGCTGAATATCATCTTTGTAAACCGCAATATATTTTCTAATTATTCTTTAAAGTGAGTCTGAACAAAAAAACCATTTGTCTATTCTTTTCCTCATCCAATTTGTTCTTCATTTGGAACTAAACCCTGGAAAGAAAGGTTAAGGCGTGGCGATTAATAATTGTCATTTGTTTAATTTTTTGCAAAGAAGTGGACATTCGAACTAATCGATTTTAAAAACTGTGCGTCAAAGTGAATCGGACCATTTTGATCTTGCAATAATTTTTTTGCTGCCTAAGAAGCATAACACATCAAGCATGTTATCAAGTGGATTTTCAGCATCAAGGGAGAATTTTCTGAAGATTAAGGTAAGCTGATATTCTTCATCGTTTATTTTCTTTTGTTTCATTTTAACCCTTTCTACCTGGTAAAGTGGACACATAACATAATGGTGACTTAACTGAAAGGTAGATCTTTTCAAAGTAGCCAAAACAAAAACATAATCCTCTAGTTTTCAAAGGTACATCCTTTCATTGTCTTTTTTATAGTAGTCCCACCGCAAAATATCACTTTACAAAACATAAAATATAGCTCAATGACAAATTCATAACCATTCCATAACTTCTATTACAAAGCAACATTTTTATTTTATGAGTTCGCAAACAAAAAAAATTGGTATCCGTGTCTGTTAGAAGTCAACAAACCAGCTTTCTTTTTTCTCTCTCCCTTCATCTTTTAAAAAAATCCAAATGATTCCGTTCGTCTTGTTGAAAGCTAGCCCAAAAAATAAGTATCCTTTTTCTTATATGGATCCACCCACCACCATCAGCACCGCCATTAAAAACCCGAATAAGAAAATTAAGTGCAAAATATACCTAAGCGAAAAAGGTTTATTAACGAAAATGTTTTCCCTTTGAAAAAAAAGAAAAATAAACTAGCCAGCTTGTTTGAATGGAGAGACAGATCGAGTAGTACAGTAATAAAAGCAGGTTTTTTCCCTTCAGCTTGGAGGCCTATATGTCCATTTAAAAAAAATCATTTTGTGTGCAATTTTACTTGTATTTCTCCCCACATTGTTGATTATGGTTATAAGACAATAGATGAGTGAAGTGATCTCGGGATAATAACCATGATCCCAACTCATCATTATCATTATTACTACTACAATCAAACTATCAATGTATTGATTGATTGAAAAGCCACAGAAGCCTCTCATACACAAAATCGTACAGAAAACTTATTGAATCAAGTTTAATATTTTGATTTCCTATTAAACCAGCAAAAAAAATATGAAAAAAACAATTTCTTTATTAAATTTTAGACTTTCAGAACTTTGTAGTTTGAACCTTAATCATTTTACTCGTTTATGCTGTAATACTTGAGATACAGTCTGTATGATTGTTTATCAGTAAAACTGTAATAGGTATATATATAGAAGTATTTTTAAGTAATGAGTAAAACGTAACAATAATGATGATTAGAATGATGAACATTACGTTGTGACATGATGATGCTGATGATCAGCTTTCCCAAAAGGTATACAGTGTGTGGTAAGCTAAGCACAATAAGTGAAAAAAAATAACATTGTATATAAGGCATGTTAAGTGGTATGCATGAAAAGTCATACGAAGCAAAAAAATAATAAAACACATTTATAAAACATGCATACCTTCTGTGTAATTACTATTATAGTCATAATAAAAACAGCAATATAATTTAGTATGCATCGTCGTCAAGATAATATCCATGCGAAAAGAGAAATCTCTTCGAAATGGCAAAATAGCTATCTGAAGACGTGAGGATGATGACTGGCTATAATTCTTTGCAGCTGTTGTGTTGTATTACATGATATTTTATATGCATTTTTCAACAATGCTAATGCTAAATAATGTGTACTCAATAGGTAGACTTATTAGATGCAAAAAAATATTTGTGAGTCAGCTCAACTCACAACGCTTTAACAAAAAAATACTTCTTTGCAGATTGCCATTACTGCTATAGCAGAAGCACAACAAACAAATAATATGGCAAGCCAAGTGACATGGTCAGAGAAGGATTCTTAAGAATTGTAATACTTTTAAACAAGTAAACTTTTCTGTGGTCCATCATTATCATATAATGCAATGCAAGTAAATAATATTTTGTTGGCTTGCAAAGTACAATAAATAATTATGTATAGGCCATCTCTTGTATACTGGTTATCACAACAAGTCAAGTCAACCAAAGAGTCACCTTAACTTACCATTCAATCAAGTGAGCAGAAATTTCTTCTTCGTATTCATCGCTTTCAGAGTTGGTTTTTTAAACCAAAAGGCTACCTAAGGTTTACTATACGCGTATCATCATCATCACTGGTCAAGCCTGTTCATTGTGAAAAGTTGTCTGGCTAGTTTGCAAAATGTTTTTGCATTTTACCCCTTTGCATCTTTGAAAACGAAATACGAACATAGCTGTAATAGAGTTTTGGGTATACACGTGACCCTTTGCTGAGAACGCTCGAATGAGCTTTGAAAATCACATGATTTAGTGATAGGGAAAATTTTGCATTGAACTTTGACCTAATCATATGACCCAACAGTATTTCATGCTACAGAATTTTACTATATGAAAACCCTTAATACACGTCAGTCATACAGGCTTGACCTTGACTTTTTGTGGTTTAATAATACAAATCAAATCAACATGCATGCGTCTACCTACTGAGCTTGGGTACCTCCATAACTAACTTCTAACTGAATCCAACCCACGCTTCCACACGCTCCGAATGGACAGACCGACAAGCAAAACAAATCCTTACTTTGCTTTCAGCTTTTGTAGTAATAATGCATTATGATGGTGCTTCTGCTGCTGATGTTTTACTGTCTTGATCAGGAGAGAGAGATTTGGTGGTTTGTGATTTACTACGCCTACCAACGAAGAAGATCATGATGCATGCACACTACCAATTGTGTATTCATAGTGATTGGATTCTAGGCCAGATACTGCTGGAGGGGATAAAAATTCCCCAACGATTTTCAACATTCAAAAAAGAAGACAGCCAAACAAGTAATATTGCTGCGCAAAAATATAAGCGTGCAAATACTAAAAGCTATATGCATGTAGTAAAAAAAACGAAACAGTGTCTCCCTTACAACAAGTTAGTCACTGGTTAAAAAAAAATTGTATATAATTTGCACACCATGTCTTCTCTCTTTTTTCATATTATCTATCCCTCTGATCACCATCGTCATCTTCAACATTTTCACATTACCTTAAAGGGAAAACCGTATGAATGTGTATTTAATGTATAATCTAATTTCTGTATGCATCAGCACTCACCAGTAAAGCAATAATGCTCGCATGATCAAACTTGAAAAAAAAAATGAAATGATCATATTGACGAAGAGAAGGCAGTATCACAACGTAGTAAACAAAAAACCAGTCGAAAAAATCTTGGTTGGAATGCGACATTTATAAAGGTAGATTTGGTGAAACAGTGAAAAAAACCTGTGTACTTACAATGCAGGGCTTTATTTCGTACATGCAACTTATATACAAGAAATTTTTTACTAAACTTTTTGACATAGGGATTCTTAACAACAGACTTGCTGTTACTGTCAACTTGTAAGAATAAAAGATCATAATACAGCTCATAATAATATAAAGTAATATTATCTTGTGTATACATTCATTCAACTTTGAAAAGATAAAGAAATATTTTGGTATACAGAGTGACGATAGGTATAATGGTTTTTACAGCGCAGTGTGGTTAAATTTGATATTCTTTTTTTTTTAAATGTACACACACTTATGTGTGTATGATTACTAGTTGCTATATATTTTCTCAGTTGAAAGCATGTAAAAAAATATGTGCACGTATTTCTAAAAGACAGTTTTGAATATTTTATCAAGTAACCTGTTCACTTTTTGGAGTTCGCTCATTCATCGTCTCATCGCATATCTGCTAATCATCCCATGCATTGCCCGCATGCCATTTCAAAATCTTTAATATTCACTTCTTTTTATGCTTGTTATTCTAGAAAGGTGAAATTGTTATGTAAATAAAACGTTGCATTTTTTTCGCTTATGAATGGTAAAAACTGAACTTGGTATTTTGATAAATAAATGAAAAAAAGAAAGAAATTCTTGTGTCGTCCACTTGGTTATGTCATGTCAAAGGTCACTTGATACAAAAATGGCGCCATATGGGAAAAAAATTAAACATTAAATGAAAAAGAAAATCAGCTTATCAGCAGGGTCTCACATGGATAGGGTTAAAAAATAAATGAATACCTAAATGAAATAAAGTTAAAGATGAAAAATGATTGGATGGATGAAATTTAGTACACGTATTGTACGTGTTCTTATATAATAATAATGTTATCATCTCGTCTCGTGTGTGTGTGTATTTTAGATGAATAGAGTCATTTGAAATGAAGAGTAATCAAATTCTCTCTTTTTGTCTTGCGTCGTCTCCTCCGACCACCTTATTTATTACTGGTGTTGATACAAGAAAATAAATAAGAATAGAAAAAAAGATGCGTGACACCACTACTATTATTGACTATAAGGCAGCAACATGAAAAAGAATGAGTTTCATTTTCATTTCTATTGTGTAGTTTTTCATGGTTTTTTTTTCTGGGCATTGCGCATCGGGGCATTTCATTTGCTATTATTTTTTTGACTGGTCAGCATATAATATAAAATCCAATCCAGCAATCACAAGACAATGGATACCGATTAGTTCTGAGCGATCAGTCGAAATGGCTTTATTTATCACATGACACGAACTTGTTGCTCCTTTTGTGAAAATTTTCTGCTTAACCAAAAAGTAACCAGCCTGTATTCTTCTGTTCTCTTGTATTACTTTTAAATAAAAGTAATATTAGACACACATTTTGGTATTAGCATTTGGTCTTGATAATAAAAGATGAAAAGAGTGAAAATGTTGACTTGTGTAGCATGCCGCTCCTGTCAATCACACATCAAATCATCAAATCACATCTCTTTTATACACAAGTCAAGTCAAGTCCAAGTCAGCAATAAAGTGCTAAAGCGAAAAAAATAAAATAAAGGCGATAAAAATAAAATGGAGGAGAAGAAGGAATAAATAGGCAGCATGTCAAATATATTATTGAGTGGGGTAGTGGTTAGTAGTTAGCAGAGAGTGCAACTTTTGCCACATCACGTTGACAACTTGACTTTGACTGCTGGCTTTTGTATTATTCGTAAATTTTACAGCAGCTCAGTTTCACAAATAAATACTTCACAAGTGTGGAAAAAAATTGAAGAATGAGTATAATAGCTATGAACAAATAAGCTGGCAAATGAACGGAAAAAAATGCTATTCAGTTGGTTTTAAGCGGTTTAAATTTAACAGAAGAGCAGCAAAAAGAACAGAATTAGTTTTTGTTTCCATTCATTAACGAATTCTATTCACGTCACATCAAATATAACCACATCCACACGCACACCACAAGTTGCAAGATAATTAAGTAATATTACAACGAATTACATTACATAAATGGTTTTCTATTGCCGTGAAAATCAAATTGAGTAAAATAGCAAATCCATTTTGTTAACGACTGGACTGGGGCATTACGGAAAGCTTAGATTTTGCCTTGGATTTTATGTCAGCAATTAATGTGGATGTTTACATGATAAAAGTTACTGCAATATAAAAAGTGAAAATGAGTTTAAAAATAGAATGGAAGATTAAGTGGCATAAAAATCCAAGGTATAAGTATATTCATTTTATCGTTATCACACATGGCACAAAATTAAGACTTGAGCAAATATTTAGCATGGCAAAAAAATTTGGAGCGTGTCGTTTTTATAAAAATAGATATCAATTGAAAATTGAAGCGTTGAGTCAGATGAAATGATAATACAGGAGAACCAACATTGTTGATATTTTTATTCGTGATGGTCATAATGATGATGAATAGAGGACGATAAAATGTTTGCTTCTGGAGTTGTCGCCCTGTAGTATTCGTCCATGTGCCGCCTTTTATTAGAGCACTCATGTGTCCATAAATAAACACAACCACCTCCAGTCAGACAGTCAAAGGTGTAAGAGTAATAATAATTAAATAAAATCGGAAAGGTGTACAAAAGGACAATCCTTCTGTCTGCCCGTTGGTCCAGTACATGATAGAAAAAAAGCCTAATATAATCCCTTTCGCATTGTCACCATCACAAAAGTGGAAACAAACACGGACAAGAGTGTGAAAATTTAAATGAGGAAACGAGCGACCTTTTTGCCCGTTTCTGATCGACTTTGTTTTTGTTATTGTTGTTGTGCAGGTAATTTTATAGTTTAAAAGGGTAAAAGCGCAAAGCGGTCACTTTCATGCTTGAATACTCTTTTCGTCAACAATACAACCTGAGAGAGAGAGAGAGAAGTAGAAAAAGGATGCCGAATTTAAGGGAAAATATAATACATCCTACAAAAAAAGAAAACTAATACAATGAATGGAATGCCTTGTCTAGTCTCTCTGTTTTATTTTGTCCTTGATATTTTTACCTGAGCGCATAATAATAATATATTGAAAGCAAAGATCATATTCATCGGTATATCGCTGACACCTTCAATTCAATCCAATTGTAAATCTTTTCAAGTCAATTTTGATACCATCTCATCTCTTTATACAATTTTTTTTTCTCTTGGAGCTTTTATATTTTTACGAGGGCGACAAAGTTGACTTTTATGTAGAAATCGTCACATCATCATCATCACAGGCATCTGCTATAGTTCCATACAATTCTGGTCGTTATTACGCAATTCATGTACCTTAACTATATAAAGTATAATAGAAAATCAATCAGATCACTTTCAGAGATACAAACAAGCAAAGTGCTGAATAATGAAATATATACATATTTTTTGTGGACTACCTAATACAAAGAGTGGAGGAGGATACAATAAAAATCTACGATAATCTTTTGGTTTGAAACTCAAACAGCTCACAAGCCTTAAAATATGTACATTTTACATAAGATGTGTAGCCACGCAAGCCAATTAGGTAGTTTATTATAAAATTCTTTGAAGTAGTTAAAAATAATATGTATGCACATATAAAAATAAGCAATAAAAATAGAAGGGTCTGCGAACGACAGAGAGAGAGAGAAGGAAAAGAAAGATATTTGATATGATACAACTTGTAAAATGTGAGTGAACATACCTACATAACTTTAACATCACTACGCTGACTGACTGCTGACGTCAATAGTCCGATTGTTTAAAATAGTTAGTTTGAAATGGCAAGTGAGATTAAATAATAAAAAAATGATGAAAGTGGGTGCTGGTTGTTAGTTGATATGATTTAGTCGGTAGTGGTACTAAGGCACGTTAGCGCAGTTATTATTAGACGTAATATATATTATGATCATCATGACGAATTACGTACATGATTATGGTTACGCTGATGAAAATAATATTATTGATAGTGGTGGTGGGGGATCACTATCATAGCAGTATTATCTGCCAGCTTTAGAAGGCGTGTGTTATGTTATAACAAGTAGTATTAATCTCATTAATTACTTTGTAAATTCTTACTCACCAACCACAACAAATAGTGGCATGGCGTGCGTACGTTGTACAATAGTCTATTAACATAACTAAACTATCGCAGCAGTTCACGGTTTTTAATTTAATTTTATAATAACAATGTTCATATTCAACATAGGAAAAACCAAGATATTTTACAATTTTTTTTACTATGCCATATGCCACTATCAACATGATCATTGACCATTTTAAAATTAACTAGTAAGTTTATACATATTGGAGGCTATATACCACATATCTAAATTCATTTTATCATGTTTCCCTTCCCCATCACGACTTCAACTTGCTTATTAGTCACTCATGCCTTTAGTAAACATTGTTGCAAAAATGATAATAAGAAAGGGTACACGTTAATGGGAAAATCCTGCTAAATTATGCCATCATCATTATCGTCAACACAAAAGCTTATATTATAAGTTAAGTAATCATTAAACTGTAAAACAACAAATCACAAATGTTCGGCTAATAAATTATTGAAACTCAAATTGATAATCTAAAATTGATTGGCGCATATTTTCTAAATAATAAAATGCCTAAATAGTTGCAATTTTTTAGGTGATTCAACGATCGAGAGATTTATGAAATGAGGTGGTGATATTTTATTTGGAATTTAGTTTTTAGTACGGTTGAGACCAAAAATAGCCAAGTGAAAAATCATTCATGCATGTATCCCTATGTATGTGACATGTAACATGTATATCAAGTATTTGGTTTTAGCAGACAACGTTTTCCGCGTCATAAATAGTTCAAGATATAAAATACCATTTTGAACAAAAAATACATTTTATTACGCGATTTTTTTTCGATGTATTTATGTCTTACATAATACCTTTGTTAGCATGAAAAATAAGGAAACATGTTTTAATACGTAGAAAAAGTGGTCACGTAATAATATTTATTTGTGAACTATAATATTTCGTGTACCTGATACAGGTATAAAATATTAATAAAATAACGAAAGAGATCATAAAGTTGAAAAATCAAAGATAAAAAAAGCATTTTTTCTGAATTTGCTCCTCGACCGAACGTCGAAGTCTGTCCTTCCAAGATGAGTGCAGGTTCAAATCAGCAGTACAGCAGTTTAAATATTCAAAAAAAGAAAACGCCCTTGTATCACCACCGCCGTCGTCCAAGTGACAATGGCGACGCGACGCTGTTAATGCGCATAATATGAAACCAATAAATAGCGACAAATCATTTGCGAATTCGGACAATTTGGTACTGACCATTTTAGTTGTTTATTTTTATGATTCAACAAAACTGAACCCTTCTACTTAACATATAGCACTTGCCACTTGCATTAATAATGAGATTTCGTAGTATTTACTTGTGACACAAAAATTCTTCTTGTTTATTATTTAAATTTTTGTGTAATTTTTCAGTAAAACCCCACATTGACTAATTCAAATATGGTAAAGCCCATTGTTGTTTGAGCTCCTTCAGAAATGCAGTTCATTGTTGCAGCAGCAAGAATGGTGGTGAATGTACATATATAACATAATATACGTGACGGCGGTTACGTGGTAACCATAATCATCACACCAACACTACAGGTTCTGCTTCATTCATCTTTTCATAACGCTTAATGCACGAGAGGAAATAAAAATTGAAAATGTAAGCCAAGCCAAGCCATCTTACAAAAGTTAGTTAACAAAAGTGACATCGCCATTTTTTTACAAGCGATTTCACTTTTTCTGGGAAATGCAAACAACGACAATGCAACGTTACGTTTGCCGTTTTCAATAGATGTCCCTTCTTGCACAATAACTAGCATAATCCACATAACCATCATTTTTCTGCCTAGCTGTAAAAATTGTAGAGCAGTAGTAGCATCAAAACTACCACTTAAGGAATTTTTTAATGAAGATGACGATGAATGGTTTTGAATGAATGACGATGGAAGTGGTGGTGGTGGTGGGGGTACTCTGTGTAAATTATAAAAATTGTCAGTACGCAAAAAAATGCAAAAAAACAAGCTATGATGTTTGTGGATGGTACTTTATCTGTGGTTTTTCAAAAAAAAATGTAACAAAATACCACCTCTGCTTTGTACATATTTAGTACGTTGAAGAAAAAACACTTGAGCTAATAAAGTATTGTATGATATATTATTAAGATGATAGTACGCAATGTTACATGTATAAAATGTAATGTAGGTTGTAGGTGTAGGAAACCACTAAATTGACATCTCTGCGTATAAGTTATAGGAGTACACGAGAGCGTTGCTATTATTGCTTTCATGTGAGCAGTTTACTAAACAGAAATAAGCTACTTGCTACTGCGAGCTTTTTCTGTGAATGAAAAATAATGAGCCTAAGTAGCTTGTTAGGTTTTATGTGATGCTGGTGGGACTAAGCCTCAAGTTTAGTGGAAAATTTTCCTCTTGAGAATCATTCAGTCAGTCAGTCAGTCAAGTTAGCTTGGATTACTGGGATCTCTGAGAGAGAAGTTAGAAATGGAAATGAGCTCTTAGAAGGATAACCTAACTAGTTGCTGAAGTGACTGTGTAAGATTAACAAGCCCATTTGTATTGCTCACTCATAGTGTTTCCGAGTTTAGTGTGTTGTGTGTAGTAACTTATATAAATAAGATATTTAAAGCAAACTATTTTTAACAAAGTTAAATAATCATCATGTTGAGTGTCCATTATCGTAATTACCAGGTAAAAAGGACGCAGTTTTAATTTCCTTTTGTTTTTCGAGAAAAAAAGGATGAAGGTGATGTGATTGGTTGGGTAAATTGAAAAGTTATGTAAAATTTGGTACTATGTGTCTGGTTTTTAGATGGAAGAGCAGACGGTTCCATCCGCCGGTTTCAGTCCCCAGCCAGAATATATGACTGGCGGGGGTGTTGAAACCTCATCTTATTATGGTAACAGTGGCAATGGTATGTCTCACCTTCAGCCACCACAGCCCCAACATCAAATGCATGCAAATCATCATCATCTTCCCCCCACATCTGCCACATTAGGAGGTAACGGTGGCAATGGAAATGCTTGCTATGATTACAACACGAGCTTTGATACTTTCGATTTGTCCCTTTTGGGTGACTCTTACGAAGATCGGGATATGGCGACAGTGCCATCTCCTTCAGCATCTTGTTGGTCTCCACTTGGAGCTATGGAGCCCACAGCTTGGCAACAATCATCCTTTTACGCAAACAGTCCTCCAGAATTCCGGGCTTTCTCCCCAGACTGTAAGCCATTCGCAGCTCCAGACATTCAGCAAAGCAATAGCAATGCAGGCAGCCCATCGCCTCAACAGCAGCAGCAACAACAACAGCAAATTTTGGATAATGCAAACGCTGCTGCTTCCCCATCACTTTCTAATAATAGCAGCAATGGTGACGCCAATCTTGCTCATCATCAACATCTTCATGGCAACAGCAGCGCCACCGACATTCTGTTGAGACAGTGCCTTGAGGACAACACTTTCATTGAAAAGTACAACTTTAAACCTTTGGATTTGCCCATTAATGCACTTCCACCTTCAAATGATGCTGTTGGTGTTGCTGATACCAACATGGTAAGTGCCATTTTATAATTACATTGCAACATCGTTTTGGAAATTCCTTAAGCCTCAGTCATTCATTTAGACATTTTTTTCTTCATTGTTGTATGCTTGTGCGTGGTGTGTGAGCGTGCGTGCCATTTTACAAGATTACAAGCTACAGTCAAAAGTCGCATACAGGTAGGCAAGGCGGAGAAGAGGCAAGGAATATAATCCTTTCATTGTCTTGTCGGCATGTATGTATGATATGATATGAAATGAATGCATGCCTTGCTTGCTTGCCATGTAAAATGTCGAAACAATTGAGAGCTGAGCTCATCATCATCATATCCATTTTTGATCCTTATGATGACTAATGACTTTTAGTGAAGCAGTTGACTACCTCCCACAAACACTCACTTTCTTTTATTGCCTTTACCAATTTTATTATTATTTATGTTTATGATTACCACTGCTCCCCAGTCGCAATCCACACACACACACAAGCTATACACAAATCCGCACAAATTAAAAGTTCTCATGTCCACCAAAAGTTACCCAAATTACAATGTGACCTGTTGCTTATCAATGAGTCTTCTTGGGAAGTCTCTAAGAAATGTACACATGTTTGATGTAAAAGTCAAATGATTAATGAATATTCAACGAGTTAATGACAGGCATGTAGGAAGATAACAAAGCTATACATAAAACTGACGTCCTTTTTATTATGATTTCAGGAGGGGAACAATACTGGAGCTCGGATTCCAAGCGGTGCTACCGGTGCGGTGGGTAATGCTACCTTGGACATGAATCTAGAGCCAGTCTTCAATCTTGCCTATGAGACCATCATTTCCGACATTCAAAACCAATGCAGAACACTGGGCATCTCACCAGGTGAGCTAATGAAAACACTGATTCACACAATCATATCAAAACAATCGTCAAAAGCATATTTTCGCTCTTTTCCCCTCTCTCATTCACATTTGGCCATATAAGGGCTACTCCTGCTGCTGCTGCCTGCACACAATGATCATTCAAAGAAGTTCGAAGACGATTTCACTTTTTATATTGCATTTTATCTTTAAACAACGCCATCATCATATAAATGTACATTTATACTTACAACCACCATAAGATAAAATATACCTACCTGCTTACATGCTAGTTGTCACGTTCATGCCACACAAAATAATAATACAAGCAAAAGCTGAAGATGAGAGAGGAGGCCCACCAACAAAACCACCTTTTCATTTTTGTCTAAAATTCAATGCACAATTTTTCTTTGTATTTAATACCATCTTTAATCTACATATAGTAAACCCCCTGCAAGGTCACTAAGGGGCCCTATAAATAATGTACACACATTCCAATATTTTCTTTAACCCAATTTTTAAAATAGAAAAAAAAACAAAGCTGAATTCCTTTCCTAAATTTAGTACAGAATAATAATATGTAACTCAATAAATATAATGTTAAGTATTTAGACAATATATTTTTTGCAGTTTTGCAATGATCTGCTGAAATTTACTGCTCACAGACAATGTGCACGAAATATTTTGAGCAAATGTTTTTTCTATTTTTTGCTGAATTCTGTACTGATTTTAACCTTGAGAATGAAAATGAAGATCACTCATTCTGATGTGCACAGTTGGACAAATAAGGTGTGGTGGTTTTGGTTTGGTTGTGGTGCGCGTATTGATTTTGACATTAAACTTTTTTCTGCTTACTTTACTTCTCTGCTGCTCCAAATAGGTATGCAATCGAGCGAGAGCTAGTTAGCATTTGAATAAAATATAAAAATTCAATCCAGTTTCCAATTCTGAGAATAGTCAGCTTAGATTTGCGTTGGAAGAGAAGTAGAAAAAAAATGTTTTAGAGAAGAAGTACTTGAATTTATCTTGTATACAAATTGTTACTTATATTATAAATCAGATTCACTTGTTTCTAGTTACGCAACTCATCTTGTTGACTTTTTTTCTTTAATTCTTTCCGCACTTTTTTAACAAATAAATTCCTCAAATGAGCTAGCTCTTGAGAGTAGGTCTCTTTTAAAAGGAAGATCCGGATAGCACACATGTAGAAAATAATACATAAACTATATATTTACAAGTATTGTAAACATTATTGCATTTATTAATGCGAAATGACGAGTTAAAAGGCGCAACTGATCATAAAGTTGATGGACGGACATCCTGGAGATGAGTTTTGATGATTTAAATAATAGATGATATGATAAATGAGTAGAAGAACAATGCCCGATGTGTCCATCATCATCAGCATCATCACCTTCATCATTAGAGTATAGAGTAGTAGGAGCAGTCTTTCAAATTTAACCGGACTTCAAAAAAAAAAGTTTCTGAAATCGTTGATGCAACACAAAAAGGGTAAAAGATATCAAGAAAGAGAAAAAAATGTTTCAATGTTCGATTTTTTTTTCTTCTTCACAGACCCCATGCAGTGGTCGGTAGAGAATGTTCACTCTTGGCTCTCATACAGTCTCACAAGTTTTACTTCTTCGGAGAAAAGAAGTGGATCTTCTGACACCAGCTTTTCCCAATCAGCTTCTTCCTCCCTTTGGAACATTAACGGACAGCAATTGTGCTCCCTCTCTGAGGAAGAGTTTCGCCAAAGGGATCCTCTCAACGGAGTGAAGATCTATGCTAATTTGGAACTACTGAAAATGTGGAAGTGCAACACAGCAGCGCAACCTTTTGACTTCGGTCAACTTTTAAATAGCTGTTCCCCAGCTTCTGGAGCAGCTTCCCCAGCACCCAGCTTTGGGGATGAACAGCAAACCCATCACCATCCATCTTCTGGGGCTGGAATTGTGGTTAAAGTGGAGTTTGATGAGAGCATGCAAACCACCCCGTCTGCAACAAAGTTTTCCAATCCAAGTTCCGTGGACACTTCGGCTTCATCATCAGCATCTTCCATTCGCAATTCAGATGGTGAGTTTAATTTACCAATTATAATTGTCATAAACAAAAAAAAATACTACCAAGCTCCTCTTCTTCTACCAAGAATTACAACTCACGCAACTTGTTTTATTCATTCATATTTTTATATTGTTGATCGTCGCACTCATCTTCCATATGATTAACATTTTTCGTTGGGCGTTGATTTTTACAAAATCGATATTGTTGATGAGAGAAGATTGAGTATCATCTATTGATGACGATGGTCGTTCATGATCACGATCATGATCATACTTCTCAATGGGCGTATTATATTGCTCATAAGATAAAAATCTGTTGAAGTTAGGTACTAGTACTAGTTGGATTGGAATTGATCGGTTCAATTAGCATAAAGTAATAATAACTTTTTTGAAACGAGTTTCATTTTCATAATCCCCGTCATCATCATATTCATCATGATCACCATCCATGGCCGATTACTAAAATGAATCATTTCAATATTTAACTGCGCACTTGGAAGCTAATACATATATTTTAAAATGTGGGATGATGTATCATTATCATTATGAATCGGGTCGAAAATCTAAGGAAAAAATGTCACCGTCAAGGAACACTTGGCAAGATAATCTATCGTCTCACTTTAATTCCTGTTTTTTTTTCTTTACGCCACTGGAACTGATTATTTCACGGTTCAGAAGATCACAGGAATAATTAAAGCCAAACATACATATCAATACATAGACGTACTTACAGGTGTACAAACTACGTGGTATTGTTTTATTTATTTTTGAAAAAAACTGGCATTGTACATTTCCAATGAAAATAATTTAGGGGAAAGGCTGAATACAAAATAAGCTAATTTATCTAGTGTTCTTCTAAGTACAACCATGATTCTAATCATCATCGTAGAATAAATTATGTGAGAATACAA
>JAQIWN010000572.1:0-30239 GCA_034699025.1 Entomobrya cf. arborea Gr-Col-00668 | reverse complement strand
GATTGCCGATAGACGTCATCCTCAAATTACCCACTATGGCCTGGCCCCTTGGTGGAGGGCCAGGCATCTACTTAACATAGGAAGGGTGCATACGTTCTTTAAAATTTACATAAAACTTGAAAGTTAGTTGTTAAATACCTACTACTAATGTTATTGTTGTTTTTTTTTTCGTTCAGTTAAAGTTTAAAAGGAGAGATGGAAAACTAAATGACATAATGCTTTACCATACCACCACCACTACTACTGCCACAAATAGCAGTTTGCAGTGTTTTTCTTAGAAAAAAAGACAAACTAAACTTAGTTTATTTCCATCATATAGTTTTTTGTAATGTCATGTGGTTGTGTAGAAGATTATAAATATTCTTGAGTATATGCTGGAAAGTGAGTGAGTGATGATTCCCGAGATGCCATGTCATCATCCTCCACCACCACTACTACCACCACACCACTAACAAAACAAGAGCAAAACCAAAATGTCATACATGAAAAAGATCGTTGATCGTGTGAGCTGATGTTGGTGAAGAGCTTATAGAGCTGCTATACCAACATGAGCATGAGCACATTAAAATGATGTTGATGTGATAATGAACAAGGCCTATTAACTAAACGGTTAACTGCACACTCGTCGTATAAGCTTACATACACAGTCTGTCGTATTTACCTATCATCTACTTAAGTTCATCATGGATTTTTTCATAGGCAAAAAATATATAACGTTTTTGAAAAGAGGGATGATGATGATAATGATGATATGCCCATCTGTTAAGAAACACTATCCATCTTTCTATTGTTGCCATGCATTTTACTTTGTTTGTAATCTTATCTAATCCTTCCAGGCAACGCAACGCACGATGCGTTTATGTTCAGCTATTTAAATAAAAAAAAGCTTCATTTTGTATTGAATTTTTTTTTTTCATATTTTTCGCTGGATGGATACCATTATGTCTTTCTTTATGATTGTATAGTGGCTTGTTAGCGATTCAGAAAATTGAGAAAACTTCAAGCACAAGAAGAAGATTTACACTACTTGTTGTAGGATATACTTGCGTAGCAGATTTTGTGGTTCGATCGAAAATCATAAAAGAACCAAATCAAATCAGCTCATGTATTATTACCATATTTATTTTCATCCGAGAGAGCATTATGGGTTTGGCTTAATTTTGGCTTAAAATTTTATGCTTTGTTTTCGTTAGTATTTCATTTTTCAGGTGGCAATATGAGATATGTGTTGATTATTAGTGGTAGAGTAGTTCATTACTCTGCAGGCATGCATGCGTTTAGCATAATATGTGAACAATCTTTTCACAAAAAACCTCCCAATGTAAATATCATCGCTTAGTTAACGTTCAAAAACACATTGTTCCAATCAAGTCATGTGTCTTGTCTATTGCAAGCCATCATCATCAACTTGGAGAACTGTCTTTTGTGTGTCCTCATCACGTGTTTTTGTTTGAGATTCAGAAAAAAAATTGAAAAGATATTCGGAAAAAGGTAATAAAAGAGAAAAATGGAGAAAATAAAGGAATCCCATTTGCATTCATCAAAACGCTATTAAGCTAATGAGCGTAATATTTTAATGACTCTCTTGCTCAATGGAAAAAAAGCCAAACCAAACCCACATGCTTTGCATTTGACTGCTGCTGACACACATTTTTTTAAACTCAAGAATAATACTAATAAGTATCGAGAAGGAAACATGGTTATTAGAAAGAAAAATTATGTAGGTAAACTTGTAGGGATTTTTTTTTCAAGAGACTATTGGATATACCTACATTTATAATGATGTATTTGAAAAAAGTATAAAAGCTGAGATATTACAAACAAATAAAAGAACTACGAAAAAGACCAAAGAACAGCTTTTTTTACAACAACCGTGCCATCATAATCCAAAAGTGAACCCATTAGGACATATTACATGGTCGTTGTAACCTGGTGATTCAAAAGGACTGAATCTCTTTTCGTATTACCTGTTTTATGATATCCATTAAAATTGAGTATTTACATGTACAATCTGTAAAATAACAATTATTTAATGAATATTTTTTTTCCTAACTACCTGTACACACCAAAAGGTATTTTGCATTCTTTATTTTTCATGGTCAACCATACGATACGTGCTAAAGAATTAAACAATTTTTTTTGCAAGTGTTAAGCGAAAGGTCCATTTTTGCGTGAAACTATAATAAATGTATTGAAAATACGTAATGTATGTAGGATTTTCAGTTGTGAATGAAATGAATGAGCTGGTCTTAAATTCCTTTTGCTTCTTTTTCCCCCATCCATCTGACCATACCACCAGACTCCAAATAGTTTATTACACGACTTTAATTGTTGTTACAGTAGCCAAACCTTGGTGCACCTCACCTCCGACACAAAAGAGAGGTGTGATGAATAATGATTTAATAAAACGTCAAAGATGACCAACCAAGAAAAATAGTAATTTTACTTGGCAAAATCATTGAAAATAGCTGTGTATGATATTTTTTTAAACTACCACATGGACCACCGTTAGCACCAGATCATATAACATGCATTCATAATGCATTTTTTTCTTGAAATGGTACGCATGAAAAAGAACTGCACTTATAATGACATAAATGTTAATATATTCGTTAATGTGTTTTGGCTAGCAAACTAAAAATTGATGAGGACAACAACAACAGGCAAAAAGAGAAGTTAAGAAGATGAGAATATAATATGCATCTTTTAAAAATAAAAATTGATTTGTTACCAGTCATAACTGGTAATGACAGTGAGTGTGTTGTGGTGGTGGTGGTGGGGTAGTAGAATAAATTGGATAGAGATGCATGGATAATTTTTTACAAGTCTTTACGCAGGCTAATGTGCATGATAATAACATGATGGTAATTTACACCAAGCAAATTAGTAGTCAGCAGGTAGCAAAGTAGAGAAGCTACATTTTTTAAGAAAAAAATATTAATATTGCAAAGGAGAAGCTGACAATGACATGATGTGATATGCTATTGTTGCAATGTGAAAGGACTTTCTTTCCTGATGCATCGTGTTTATGTTCATTGTCACGTTGGTTTGTTGATGAAACAACCCGATCTACCTAATACACAAAGTTTAAAGAGTGTAGGTTGTCGTGTAGTTAGACCCAACAACCCAAGTCGTTTCAATTCTTCTGCGTAGATACCTTTGCCAAATGATGCATAATGGGTTTTTAGCTGAAAAGGGAGATGTGAGCAAAATCCTGCTTTTGGGCATGTTGCGTTGCGTTTTTAGCATAACTTAATGGGCAAGGTAACACCAAATAAATATCCACATTGCATTGCATGGTTGAAATGCAATGGGACATAGTTTGAATATTTTCATGCCATGTGGATAATATTATTTCAATGATACTGAAAAAAATTGTGTATGCAAGAGAGCATGGTAATCAATGATCAAGTTATCGCTTTTTATATTATTAATTATATTTCCACAATAATTATAAGTGCTCATCGCAGCGAAAGGGAGAGACTGACAATGTGATGGGAGGGTTGAGGATAATTGTGAGTGTGGGTAGAAAAAAATAATCTGACAGAGAATCTTGCTGCTGACTTTGACATTTTCTTGGCGAATTAATTAAATTACCAGAGATTTTTTTTCGTGATGGCTGATCAGTTGTATGCCCAAAAAATAAATCTACACGGTAGCATAGCCACAGCAACGTAAGTAGATAATTACGAAACTAATCAAACCGTTAAAAGAAATGTACGTCCATTCTTCATTTTTGTTAATGCTCATTGCTCGTCATATGCCTTTTGTAAATATGCCACTGTGCTGTGTCCTTGTATTATTTATTTAGGATGATGATTTAATGATGAGATTAAAGATAGCTTATATGAATCATGACAGTATAATCATTTCATGTCGTAAAGTAAATTAGCAGCCGATATAACTACCTAAAATTAAAAAAATGGCTTATTAAATAAAAATATGTTGAAATTGAATAATTGAAAAAAGAAATGTACACTTTTTGTAACACAAATTGTACAAAAAAAGGCTGAGCTTGTGCAATGATGCCTTTTTAAGCGTAACAAATAGCCAAAAAAATATAAATTATTTCAAATATTTGCAAGGAAGGACTTGATTTTTACAAACATATTTTGTTGTTGTTTATTGAAAAAAAACATTCCTGCTGCTATTATTACGATTGTGATGATATTCAAGTAGCAAAACTTCTTTCAACTTTGCGGCATATCATCTCATCATCCTCAGAGTTTTTTGCAGAGACGTCTTTGAGAAAAAAATATAAAATTCACAGTTGGTGGTGCACTGATCAGTAAAATATCTCTGTTGAGATTTAATGGGAACGATGGGACGCATACGTGATGCTGCTGGTTTGGTGACACAAAGATGACATTAAGAAACGATATAATCTTGCCGACATATCCAATAATATAAAAAAGTGATCCAAGCAGGTAGGCGATGCGATGATGCGATATAATCGTCGTCATCATCATCATTTTCATCACCCTCCTCATGGGAATTTAATTGTCTGAAAAAATATCACCCTGAAGCTTCGTCATAATCTCTCTTTCATTTTGTTCTTTAAGTTTTCATCTCTCTCTACACATTTTGTACTTTACTATTTTTACGAATTACAAAACAGATACATACACGATTAAAGTTAGTGATAGTAACAATAAGAAATTATATTAATAAGTAGTAAAAGTGTAGCCAAGCCAAGTAACCTGATCCTTTTTTAAAAGGGATGTCATGCTGGCTAGTCCATAAAGTTGACGACGAGAAGACCAGCAGTGGAGACATAAAAAAATATGATGATACGTCACATATGCTCAGTTTACTCTTCATTTTGCTTCATTACTCACGCTTTTCTAATAAGTATGTGATCTGGCACAAATGTGCTTAGAAAACTCACACGTCGCGTTGTCGTTGTACTAGAAAAATAAAATAAGGAACGATAATAATATAATTATATTACGCACACATCATCATTATTGCCTTCATCTTGTTGATTATATAATAATGTTGGTGGAGCGCGCACTTTAATGGTCGATTTTTGTCTGTGTGATAGTAAAAACGATCCGGATCACACGACGTGGATAATTTTGATAGCCATTTCACTTGCTTTGTTGGTATGTCTGCAATATGGGATCGGATATGTGATGTGATGTGCAATGAAATGAAAGTGTAGAGACAAATATTACAATAATTTTTTTTTGTGTACTGGGGCGCTGTTGGCAACAATCAAACATTTTATGTTTTTTTTGTCGAGTGTCAGCGTCTCTTGTATAACCGACCGACAGCTGAATTGACAATAATCCTGAGCAAACTAACAACTTGAATCATTCATTATCCTCGCGTTTTTCTTTAATAATTCAGGAAACATATTAAATATGAGAGGGTAATCAGAATGGTACCTTTAAAAAAACGAATGGTAGTAAAAATGATTTTTAGGACTTGGCCATTAACTATAAATTTTCATCTTAAGTGTAAAAGATACATATCAAAATAGTTTGAGAATATTAAGTACAATCTAATATTGCGCTGCAGTGCTGCAAACTGCACTGCTGCAAGCAGCCTCTTCTGCACGAAGATGGGTAATCAAATCATGCAGCTCGTAACACCCTCAAGAAGAAATTACACTTTTCACGCTAGTCTATCCGATATGACGACTTGTCTGTTAAAGAAACCTTTTGACATTACATGGCAAAGGAGAAGAAGAAGAAAAAATTGATGTGAAGTCATAAAATTCCTAATATTCGATAAGAACAACGTAAAAAAAGGGGAAGACAAGTGTGTATGAAAAGTCATGTTTCCTCCTCAAACTGAACTGCCACAAAAAAACTTTGCTTCAGCTTTGCATATACAACTAATATAGATTTGTTAAGGTGTTATTTCCTTGTAAATGTGAAATTCACCAGGAATGTGTAAATAATTATTAGACAGCGATGCGATGTAATATATTTGATATAAGTATATCGTCGACAAAAAAATGTATTACTCGTAAGAGTTTGTCGTAGTAACAAGCCAAGGCGGTGGATTGGAGTGCAGAGATATTATCATTTTATATTTTCGTCTATATAAAGTAGAAAAATGATATTGATGGATGACCCATGTAAAAAAATGTATAGTGTGAAAAAAGTGACTACACAGCAGAGCAGAGGGAAATCCTGATGATGACGATGTTGATGACATGATGAGAAGAGGTGTGATGATGACGATGTAGGTTCTATGAGATGTGATGGTGTTGGTGATACAACAATTACAACAACAACAAGCTACTTATATTTTTATTAATATATGTAGGCAAAGAAGCCGGATAAATGTTTGATATATTTTCTTTGAGATAACTCAACTGCGCATGAAATGAAGCAGAAGAGGATAAAAGGAGGTTTCAAATGATGAACTGTAACTTGTCAGTGGTATGCATGGTAAATACTCTTGTAGTTCGCTGTATCATAAAATTCATTGCTCTATTGGATCACGGCGATGATGATGATCATCATCATAATATTTTTTCAAAACTGTGAATGACTCGGGGTGATATTGCTTGAATACGAGGACGGACGGACGAGGAGAGTGTCCGTGCTTGCATGCAACAAGAAGAAAAAATGAAGAAGCAAAGTAAAAAGTTATTGGCGGTGTGATGTTGATGGTGTGGTGGTAAAGGAGGAAAGGGAGTGAGTAGTATGATATGATGTGCAACGAAACCATGTTTTATACCAAATTTTTCCTACAAAGTTGGCAGATCAGAGTGTACACACAAAGGGCCTGCAGCATAATTGTAAAAAAGTAACGGTGATCTCTGACAGAGAAGAATTGAAACTGCCCGTCTCTCTCTCTCTCTCCTTCGTGTCAAACGGCGTGCTATTATGTTTATAATGTGCGTACATACTTGACTCAGAAGAAGAAAATGATGAGATGAGGAGGAATTTGATTTTGTATCAGCCAGCAACGTGTCAGCCAAAGTCTTGTAATAAAAAAATGAGCAAAAATTGAAAGATGCGAAAAAAAAAATTTAAAGAGCCATACAATACAACCAATACTGATATAGCGGTCAGGAGAGTTTACAAAATAAAAATTGCAATATTGTATTTTAGCTGCAGATTTCTTTGTTGCTGTTGGTGTGTGTGAGTGTGTGTACTCTATGGACTTTTACTTAAAAACGTGCACATAAATAACAAACGATATAACATGCATCGAAAGAAATATAACACGTACATAGTAGCCTAATCATCATCATCGTCAATGTAGTCGTTAAGGTAGAATAAAAATGCAAGAATTTTCTTTTAGCTTGCAAAATTGCGTGCACCTTGTTTGATAGTATGGATATTATAAAAAAGTTAAAGCGTTTTTTATATATGGTATAACCCGTGTAGGCATACTGAAATTTGAAATACGACTGACGTGACATATTACAAGTAATAATAAGGTACGCGGGATTAGATGATGATTGCGATGATGATAATTGTCATGCACGTAATAAGAACAACCACATCATGATGATGTTGTTGTTGCTGATGATGAAGACAAGGAGAGAGAGAGATGTGATCTTTCAACTTGAAGTCAGTTAGTAGGCCTTTCCTCTCCTCCTTTTTGCCGTTATCATTATCGCCAGTAATATTACAAATTTTAAATGAAAAATATAAACATGACTTTTACCAGGCGAACACTTTTTACTTGAGGAGGGCAGAGGAACAACAAGCACGCAGATAATAATGTTTGAAGGATATAACCTGCAAGAGGGTTTTTTGAACAATAATAAGATCATCGACATCATGATCATCATCGACAAGTAGACATGAACGAAAGATGAAATGAAATGAGCTGCTAACATCTTTATCCAATTTATGTGCAAGTTCGTGTGTGTATGTTACATCTGTCTGTTGAGTGTTGTAATGTGCAAAGAAATTAAGAATAAGTCGTACACCTACTGATCTACTCTTTCCCGTCTGCTCGTTTTAATCTGATGATGACAGGGTGGTTGATGCCGACGTTGCGTATTGTTCAGTGTTCTTGCTTGACTCTTTTATTACAAGATGTGTAATTTATATTCTCTCTCTCTCTTGTCATAATCCTCAACTCACTCAGGTGAAAAAATTCAATTGAAAATTAGTGAAGTAAAAAATTAGATCAAAGAGGTGATCATAAGAATTTAAATATTTTTTTACATCTGTACAATGTTCCATGCTCTGATGACTCCGATCCGATCTATTTTTATTACTGTTGGCTTGGGAAATGTTAGACGAACTTGTGATGTGCTGCAATTAATATTTTTTTATATTCCAATTCTTCTCAGCACAAGATAATAAATTTGTCATACCATAAATAAATTTGTATGCTGTAAATTTGATGAGAAAATTACGCATTGAGCTCGAGCTCTCGTTTAAAGAGCTAAAAACGTACGTGGCTATTGGCTCTACTTTTGTTGAATAGATTTTTAAAAATTTACATAAATTTTGGGTAACCATGCACCAAAGTCATGAGAAGAGCTATAACGTTATCAGTAGAACATGAATGACGATGGTCTTCTTCGTATGTGCTTCAATACTATCTTTGTACCTGGAGGCTTCCTATATATTTATGAGGAATTCATGATACCCCGTCTTAAATTTTTGTGGACCAAATTTAATGCTATAAATTGTAGTAAATTTTCTCAATAAAATTTTGATTTTGAAGACACGTCCTAAATAATATGGGTCTCTAAAATGAATAAAAATTGAGATAATTTTAACCCTTTCACTTAACTCTTGTGTCTTGTAACAAATGTGAGCTGATGTGACTGGTAAATCAATAGCTAGAAATATTATGTGAATTGGTTGGATGGACCAAATGGAAACCAGTATACAAACATGACAAAGTCAATAAGTATCTTTTTAGTTAAACTTAATAACGAGTAGTAGCAGTGAGTTTCCCTAAATATCAGTCTACTACATTTTTTTTCTTGAGTGTGTACATCAAATCATTACCATACGTATATAAACGTGTGTGTGTGCGCGGATGGATTGAAAATAGAATGTAAATTCATACGTTGATTTACTTGGTATTCTTTTCCTTTCTTGCCTTTTTTTCGCTTAAGGGGATCTTCTTCTTTTTACGTTTTTTTTAGGTTTTTAGGTGATTCCCTTTGAAAATACTTGAACATTACATGAGAAGCAAAAATTATGTAGTGGGTATTATCATCTTTTTTTCTCCTTCTTCTTTTTAGTGATGTCTTGTGCCTTCTCCAGGCAGACTAAAAAGGCCGTGTTATGATGAGTAACTCGTCACGCGTTTTGTTTGCATGCATGAATTTCATCATCATATTATGAATTCTAGAGAGACGAAAAATAATGTGTATTCTGTAAAAAATATATGTATGTATACCTATTTATTTTATATAATACGGAAAAAAGAAAAGTGGTAGGTAGTTGGAAATTTTGGTAGTGGGTATCCCTGAAAAAAAACTCCTTTGTTATGAATATGATTATGATAAAGGAGAAGAGCAGCTGCTTCTATGCTGGTTTGGTTGTAAACATATTTTATTTTAGCTGTCTAACATGCAAACTTAAACAAGCGAACCACGTCCTTTTTGGTTTGTGCTGCTCATAATTTCACTGAAGCAAAAAAAAGACGAGAGACAAGACAAGTGAAGCGAAGATACAGAAAAAAAACTATATACAGCGTACTATACACCTATACAAAATATATAATATACTGGTTTACTTCACAAAGTATAAAAAAAGAAATCATAAAAGATCAGAAAAAATGCGCACATAAGTAAGTGGGAAAAACGACATATCATTATTTTAAAGAGCTCCTTTCATCCTCCACCACCACCACCACCCCTGCCACTACACTAGTAGTAGTATCATATCATATCATCATTTCTCTGCAAAAAAAACCAGTGGTCCAGTACAGAAAAAAATATATTGTTATGAGTCAGCATAACTTGATGTGAGTCAATAAGGAAGGAAGGAGAGAGAGAATGAACGAGAGAGTGAGAGAGAGGATTTCCATGGGAAATATTATGGTAAAGATATGATGATGATGAGAAATGGCGAGTTTCTGTCTTCTTATGACTTTTCATTGTCTTTTTTTTTGGCGTGTATACCGTGTACATAACTATACCAAACCAAACCACTTCTCTGCCATGCCACACCACATCTCACTCTCATCTCCTCACCCAGCAGAAAATTGTCATATTATCCTTGTCACGAAATCTCTGTACTCTCACTTTGATAAAGGCAGTGGTGGTGACAACTAGTATGTATTTTTTTGCACATTAGAAAAGCATGACTGACTATTACGACAAATGCATAACTTTGTCTACCTCTGTCTCTGTTTTTGAACTGAACAGTGTCAAGGAAAAGGAGCAGTTTGAAAAAAAGTTTTATTTTTAAAACTATTTCATCATACAAATTTCAAAACTTTCATTAAATTTTCTCCATCTGTTTGCTAGTTAGCTAATATCATTTTCCTGCTAAAGGCAACAAGAGGTTTCATAACATTTCTCTGTATTTTTTTCTATTATCTGCTTCCTACAACCATCATAACCTAACATAACACAAACCAAAAAAACCTTCTTGTTCATGTTCCACTCCCATTAATTTTTATAGGGATGATACTTACAGAGCACCAGGCCAGGTAGTAAAGGTGGTAGTGATGGTGATGATGATGAAATGACTGTACACAGAAGAAGAAAAAGATGAAGACTAGCTTTGCTTTCCCTCTTGTCTTTTTAGGTCTTTCTTTACACATCTTCTCTCTCACACACACTCTGATAATGATGATGACAAGTCAGGTCACCATGGAAGAGTAAGTAAACGCAGAGGAGCAGAACTGTGAGCTCTGTGTTGGCTGTGTGTTAAGAAGAAAAATGAAGGATGCGACTGAGAATTCCAGAAAAATAATTAAGTCTCCTACAAAAGCAAAAACGATGTGCCTCTTGAGCACATCATATAAAAAAAACTTCTTTTTACCTCCCTAACACTCACATCCCACACCATCTTCAAAATATTCCCTGCATTTATAAAGGTTTGCATGCTTGATCTCTTCTCTCATCTTACCATATCATAAGAATAGAATGTATATTCATATTATAAATATAACACACATTTAGGAAGTAGTAGGCGTAAGATATCCTCACCCTCACAAGACGCACATAATCACATGAGCCAACTTGCTACCAGGAAAAAAAAAATTATACAAAGTGTCGACGACGACGACGATGAGAAGTAGGGTTTCTATTATTACTGCGTGCTTAGAATTTACCTATGTATTTTATATAGTTGAAAAAGTAATGATAAGTAATTCTCAGAGTTTTCCTTCTACCACACCAGTGAACCAACTAACTCTCTGCTGATTCTTGGTGGAGTATAAAAAAAGGTAGAAGATTCTTATATGCTTTACATTTAAGTATTATTATTCTTCTTATGCTCGCATATACTTAGATAGGTGTCTGCGTTATCTTTGCACTTGAAGATGAAATCTTTTTCTCTTTTCCTCTTCGCCAACTGTAATCGAACCATCTCAAGAGCGGCAACGGTGGTGGTAGTGGTGATGCTACCAAGAATGATGGTAAAGCATGAAGAGGAAAAAGTCTCAAGAAGTCCTGGCACGGCAATTCTCGACTACCACTATTTTTTTCCTCCTTTCTGTTATATTGCCATTGCCACCACCACCAACTATGCTCTCTCATCTTCTTTACCAAGTCGTTGTGTGATCTTCGTCATCATGATCATCATCCTTTTTACTTTCGCCTTTTTTCACCGTACCATTTTTTTTTAAAGAAGAAGAGTATAAGGGAAGTAGCAGTGGTAACTTGAGAAGACTAGTGAATGGTTGCCAAAATGCGGCATTAGTTACGCCACTCTGGAGCAGTAGCAGCGCTGCTCAGGGATGAGAATGATCATGATGACGAGAGGATGATGATTATGAGAAATTTTTCCTTTGTGCGACGACGAAAGAGTCAGAAAGAGAGAGAGAGAGAAGCAAAAAGGAAGTGGCGGTCGTAGTAAAAAGCAGTAATAATAATAGTTGTCGTAGTAATTCGCGCTCGTAGTGGGATATATGCGACTGGGAAAAAAATATTCTTTTATTACTATCGTTATATTATAAAAAAATGTAGTGGTACGGCGGTGGGGGTAAATACACGCTTAGAAATCCTCAAGTACTTATATCATATTTCTTTTTTTAAATAAAAAAATGTATGAAGAGGAGATTTGTGGCTGTGGATGGTTTGGTTGGTTGTAAGATGTAAAGAACAAGCAAAAAGCAAAGCGCTTCCAACGAAATATTATAAAAATTCAGCGAAGGAGTTAGTTGAACCAGTGAAGTGATCCTCCACGCACACATACACACACAAGCTTTACTTGCAAGCAAAGCCAAAGTATATAATAAGTAAGGTTTCTTCGATGGAGAGAGATATGCGGGGGGAAGGGAAGGCATATGCGGCTGAAAAGTTGTAAAAATTATGCAAAGGCATGTTTATGTGAAAATGAAAGACTGAAAAAATGAAAAAAGGAAGTAAATTGCAACGTTTCTCTGGAATATATGTAATGTATATATATTTGTTAGTGTAAACAGTACACATATTTCGGCAACGTCGACAAACAAAACAGCAAGAGTAAAAGTGTACGATTTTTGCTTCGGTTGTATATGGCATATACATATGGAAGAAAGATAGGCACAAACAAATTTACTCCAAATATCATCATCATCATCGGTGAATCGTCGTCCTCATCATCATCCTCCTCACAAGAACTATCAAAGAGGAACAAGTAACCGCTGGGAATGAATAAGAAATTTGTTGTTTAGCTTGGTTCGTTCAGTGTGTGTGATGATTTTCGTCGATGTCTATTTGGCTGCACACACAATAACAGCTACTTGCTTACTTTGCTATATAGCATCGTCACTATCACCGAAATTCTAACGAACATCAAGCCCGTGGGATATATAGAAAAACAGGCTTTTGATGAAATTCAACAGCCGTTGTTTTTTCCTGGTTTTTTCTTCTTTTTATGCCCATCAATTCCTTTCAAATACACATATGTACAGAGAGAGAGAGAGATACATCATCACACAATTTTTATATCAAGTAAATAGCTATGCAATATCATCAGTATTGCCCAAAGTTGCACGTAGCTTTTCTCTCGACTTTCTACTTCTGCTGGATAGATTGATAGATAGATGGTGATGGTGCATCAGCATCTCATCCTCCTCCAGTTTTTCCTCAAAAAAAGGAAGAAAATCTATGTTCGCCTCCTTCACTTCCCTTTTTTTTCTCCAAGACTAAAAAAGACTTATTTGCCTTTTTATCACCGCTGTTCTAGCTATAGCTCTACTACTACACTTGTATTCCACCAGAGCTACTTGCTATTGCTTCAGGGGCTGTTTTCTAGCATCATCAATAGAAATTGTAGTACTGTTGTGTGCTATTGTGTGTGTGGTGGAGAAAATAAGTAACACAAGAAGACGTTATGATCAAAAAATGCCAACACAGCAAGCTTCATCCAGAGAAAAAAAAGACGAACGTGAAATCGAAAATAACATCATGCATTATCAGCCTCGTCATCATCTTCGCTGATACTTGTTACAAGAAAAAGAAAATGGAAAAGTACGTACATAACAAAAAAGGGAAACTGATCTTTATTTCAGTTATCACCGAAAAAAATCATTTTTTATACAGTATTTCCCAGCTTAAGTAGCAATGGATGGATATATTTCTATCTACCTCTTGAGATCCATTTTTTTCATAAAAATGGCATAAAAAAGAAAGTCATATAAAAAAAAGCATATGAAACATATTGGCATTTTTCGATGATCTATACAATATCATTATGGACGGAGAGAGAGAGAGAGTAAAACAAGGAAACAAATGAGGAGAAAAAATCCCATTTCCCAATGCATTTACTACATCAATAAGAAATAGTAAGCTGGGCCCAACCACTAATAAAATAATACGTTATAAAGGATCATTCATGTAGTTCAAAAAAGCTCACGTCTTACAATCAACTTGATTCCTATTTCCAATCTGTTTCCAGACTAGTTCCAACATATTTTGTACCCACCTATATGAATAGTCCCAGTCCCAATCCCAAATATTGATCCTATTACATTTTTTCGACATGGCACTACATTATAACTTCTTGTATTGTTTACTCTTTTGGATAGTTTTCCATTAAATGATTTTTTTTTCTCTGTAGTAGGTTATGTTTAATAAAAACACGATTGAATGTATAGATAAAATTTACTACCTTGTTGAACGAAGGTGCATGCTCGTTTTGAAGATGTAAGGTTAAAAATATTTCTGATGGTCCATTTTCTTCGCAATCTGGAGAAAAAAAATGGGAAAGAATTTTGTGTAGCTGTCGAGTATTTTTTTTATGTGCCAAAGGTAAACCATGTATGTGTGTATTCCCTGATTACAAATGGGTAACTGAATTGTGTAGTGTACACGGAAGGGTTAGTATAGCTTGTGAATGAGGCCCCTTGTTTTTTCTTCTTCTTTGATTCATTCTGGTCTGGTGATGATGAGGCAGGAGAGGTGCTGCGCTGATGTACAGTAATAGAAAAAAAATAGTTATTACCAGCAACCCAAGAGTTAAAAGAACAATATTCCTGGTTGTATCTTTTTTTATTTGTTGAACTTTGAAAATGAAATATTGAGCTTACTGGAGAGTTTTCTATTAATTGTTTTCGTTTTAAATGTAAATAAGATCATTTTCTTCCTACTCACATACCTATCCCTTCTTTTCTCTTGCATTTTTATTTCTCCATTCCATTTCAAAGTTTAGGTAAGTTAACACAGTTGATTTTTAGTGTGGTATATCGTTACATGCACAAAAAAAAGATGATTATAGTTTAAGATGATGATCATGATCATCACCATCACCACATATTATACCTATTTTTGTGAGTTGTGTGGTATGTCTGCTTGTGTACATAGCACACTCTCATCTTCCATCCTCTCGTTTTGTGTCAAAAGTTTTAGGTACATAGATACATTTCATTTATTAGAATATGTTTGCGTAATGTCAAGTTTGTCTTAAGAAAAGTAAAAAGGAGATGAAAAAAAAGAGTAAAGTCTTGCGATGCGAGAGTAGTGAGTGAAGTTGAGGGGAAAAAGTTTGGCTGGCTTAAAGAGTTAGACACATGAGGATAGAATAAGTCAAACAACAATTAATTAACTCACATTCTTCTTGTATGTTTTCCTTGTGTTCACATTACACTTGTGTGTGCTCTACTCTTGTCTTTTGTGAATCTTCTTGTTGAATATACTTATTTTTTTTGTCTTGTGCCTTTTCTCTCTATGATAACATTGTTTGGCATGTATGTAAAAATAGTTCACTTGCCAGTCACTAATTTCTAGTTTAACCGACGTGACTGTGTTTCGGTTACCAGACCAGACAAGACCAGGAACGTAGGAGTAAATAAAAGTATGTCACGCGTTTAGATTTGTCATTAGCAATATTATTTCAACGATAGGACAGTTGTGTAGTAAAGCTGGATTTTAAATTTTTAGTTTGTGGCTTGTGGACATCTTTTAGTCTGAAAATATTTGAGAGAGAGTTGAGTATTTATTTAGTAGCGGTTTTTTTACACTGATGACATTACATGGCTGGATTGCATGTTATGTACCTCACCGATTTAATTTAAAGTTTGTTAAGAAGAATGAGTAAACCTGATATATGGTTTGAATTTTAATTAGCCAGCTGAACTAATGATGGCATGAAAATAAACTTAATTGCTAACATTTTTATCAAACCTCAAACAAAAAAAATCAAAGGAATGACTTTGTTTTGTGTAGACTTCTAATTTGTAACATTTTTTGAAAATATTTCCAACATATCCACAAAGAAATAACTATAAATACCCTAAAATTTTAATTGGCAACAACGTAATTGCATCATTATGTATTTTGCTTGTTTATAATCAAACCCAGACTGCTTCAGTGAAACTAAAATTCCTATTTATTTATCTTTCTGAAGCGAAAATCCTTGATTTGTCATTTCTACAAAATAAAAACATACTTAAAAAGTGTTTCTATTTTTTTATCATGCTTCATATACCATCTAAAGTTTCCTTATCCTTCTTCCTTCCGATTACCATGCTTCCTATAACAACAACAGTTACAAATAATATCCATGTCGCCATTTACATCTCATCCTTATCCTTGTACTCTCATCCAAGACGACTGAAAACGCTTATGAATTACACAATACCCAGAAAGTTTTTTTTTTTCATTCTGTGTTTTGCTTTTTCATGCGCATTACCTATAGAAGGCCTCCATTATTTAAAAAAGAATGGAGAAAAAAAGATACCACATGTGGATGAACTTGTTTTCTCTGTATTCATCCTATTTATTTCCCATTCGCTATACTTACCACTTAACAACAAATCTACAGAGTATTTTCTTCTTCTTTCTTTTCCTCTTTTTCCATCATCATCGCTTGACGAAAAAAACAAAGACGGAATTTCCGTAACTGAATGAGAGTGGTGTAGTCATAATAGTTTTACTTTACATGTATCAGAATAAGTTTTCCACATTTTTTTTCTTCATGCCATATTACCCGTTGTATACAAAGAGATAGGTGTATATATTATGAATGAGTTTTGTATATCTATTGCGTCATAATGATTCAGATGCATCGATGAAAAACTTTTAGTTTAAAATTGTTTTCCAACACAAAAAAGCGGGGTTGAGTTGGATATTGAAATGGTCAAGAGTGAAACCATGTACCGTTTTAGATATCCAAAACATATTGCAGTAAAAAAAATAAGTTTTCTTGTTGTGCATGCCAATATATTGAAGCCGTGTACTTTTTAGTGCAGTGGAAAAAAGGAAAGGAACTGAAGAAAGTTTGTTACTTTATCAACTAAAATTCTGACTTTTCTAAAAGCGCCTCTTGTACTTTTTTTTGCCATGCCGCGCCGCCCTGCCTGCCACACATTGTCAATAAGCCATACATACATTTAAACAGTAAAGTGAAGTAAAACGGGGAGGATAATAGGAAACAGAATAGAAAGTGGTGCTGTTGCCGCACTATCAGCGCACTACAACAGCAGGAACAACTCAAAGTGGAAAAGGAAGCAGCTAGACAAGTTGTGGAATTTTTACGAAAGAAGTGCTGCAAAAATGCGGAAAATCCTCATCCTCCGAGAAAAAAACTCTGTCATTCTACTCCGTTTTTAAATGTCAGTTCAGTCAAGTCAGTGAGATGGTGAATGGATAAAGTTTTTAGGAAAACTTGATCATCTTCCTCAAAACACTAAAATGTTTTTTTGGGGATTTTTTTTTGTGTACCAGATAGATATAGTATAAATTTCTAAAAGTAAAGCAAAATATAAAGTTTGTAATGTGATATGATGATGTAAAATGGCTTAACGGTAGCTTGAAAAGGATGAAAAGGAAACATGGAATAATTTGTATAGAGCGGCCCAGCGATATGATAGTAAAAAATGAAAGTATATTATGAACAGGATAATTCATTGTTTACTCCCGAATATTTTTTCCTCGTTTAATTAATGCGTAACGTGTATGGAAATTGACTACGACTGACTTTACTTCTGGTTTCTACATTTTTAGTGACATTAACAGCATAAATGGGAATAACAGCCGCCTCTTGTTGAGATTTTTTTGGGGGGGGGGGCTGATGATATCAGAATGGGTTTTGTGACAGGTTGAATGACTATGTGATATGATCATCTTGAGCTCTCTTAATGATGATGAGGTGGGGGATGGAGAAGGTAATAAATGGGGTTGTTATTGTGCGTGTGCGAGATTTGGTTTGTTTACGGTACATTCACACAACTATAACTTTTATGATAATCAACCACACAAAAAAGTATTTTTTTTGTGTTCAGCAGTTGTACATTTTTTTGTGGGGAAAACGGAAATAGAAATGCATGGATGCATTCATGTATTGTTATTATGTATGGTACTCTTATCATATAATATTTTCCATATTGTTGAGTGATTCACAATTGCATACATTAAAACAAACAAGGTAGCTTATGGTATGGTGGTGGTGGTGGCGGCGGCAATTCTCTTGTTACTTCATTTTGCTCATCAGACCATCACAAGAAAAAATTTGACATGGTAAACGTTAACACTAATGCCGCTCCTTTCTACCATAACACTAACTTATCAAACATTTGATAGCTACCTGATTTACAAATGGAAGTGTATCTTCCACATAACATTGCTTGACTTGACATGACAGCTGCCTTTCTGTGTCCTTATTTTCACTTATTTATATTTTAATACTTATTTACAGATAGAAAAAAAACATACAATTTGAAGAGAGACAGCGAGATTCTATACAATTAAATGAAAGAAGAGATGAAAATGAATTCACCGTGATTTAAGTTGAAATGTCTATTTGCTGACTGACTGTAGTCACATGGCAATCGGGTTTTTTGGAAATAGTAGTAATGAGTCGGTTGGCCTGAGGTATGAGTTCATTGGAATTATTTGCCATCCGCCAATTTTCCTCCTCTGGTTTACTCATCGTCAGCAGTATCAGTCGTATAACACTTTTGCTTAAAAGGAAGCCAGGGAAAAAAATGAAAAGGCTCGACTCGACTGCGACCAAGAAAAGAAGAGAAAAAAAGACGAAGAGCAAGAATTACAAATTTATTCCAAGAATTTCGCTTCTTTCTCACTGAACTTTATTCTCGCTAGTCTTGTCGTTGTGCATTCATTTTATTATGCTAACAAACTCAACAAACGGGAATAAAATCTTATGCCTCCACACGGCTTCCTTTTGTGTGTTCCCGATGACTTTTTGCAACAAGGAAATATTCTGGCCTGGCTTTGGTGGATGAAAAGACGGTGAATGGTGGTGTGTGGATGAAAAGGAATAAAGAAAAGCCGCTGCTCTACTATTGTTACTACACGCCTGTAAGAGTTGAGTAGTATCAGTTGGAAAAGCTGGTTCACATTAAAATAAAATTATAATCCTTTTTCTATATTTTCCCCATCATCACTATCACTATTCTTTATACAATTTCATGTGTGTGTACATGTCTGCAGTGCACACACACATTTTATGCAACCATTTCCTCTCCAAGGTACCTGATATGATAATAATGATGAGAAGAAGGACAAAAAACTCTACTACTTCATTTTCTTTTCTCCCTCTCTTTTTTGCGCATTCTTTTTTAAATTTAAATTAGCATAAAATGCAGATTATGCATGCACAGATTCATTCTTCAAGGAAAATAAATAATATTGGATGTGACAATCTTTTGGTAACACTGCCGACATGTGTTTGAAAAAAATACTCACTCGGTATAGTCGGTAGTTTTCTAGTGACGGCTGAAATTTCCGCACACAAAAGAAAGCGGCATAAGTAGAGAAATAGCTTGCACGCATGTGAATAATAATGTTGGTTTGTGTGATTTAAGCTTGTTATGAAGTAATAGGTTGCCAAATGACATGTCTGTGGGCTTTCGCCAGTCAAGATAGCAAAACGTATTTTTTTATTTTTGCTAAATGCTTTGAGGCAAACCTCAAGTTACCCCTGATAATACACTGTTAAAATAAAAAGCGATTGTCCGATATTTTGTGGAAAAATGACAGTTTGCCAAATGATTTTTTTTGTTAAAATTAATTCAATTTACCAAATTGTCATTTGAAGAAAGTGACAAAATATTGCACTAGTATTTTTAAAGCATATTTCATCTTTTTCCATGCCTTATAAATTTTCCACGTTTTACATATGTATATATTATGCCAATTTCCTCACCAATACCAATATCCAGTGATATGAAAATTTAATAAACTCATTAAAAAGGCACATACATAACGTAATATGCTGCATGAATGACTTAGATAATGGTTGACGTGGGAAAGCTGTGCTATCTTGACAGTGAAAATTAAATCAGTGAAATTTAAAGTTTATCGAACCTCTTTCATACCAAATCGGCAACACATAAAATCAAGTCATTGACTAAGCTCATGCATCTCGAAATCCAAAAGAAAGAAAAAACAATTCTTTTTGAAGTGTTCAGGTTAACCATTTTCACAAATATAAATCCTTTGTATATTTTTAGCCTATTAAAATAGAAACTATAAACTTGTTTGGTGTTCTTGTTATTGGCTGCCAATTTCTTGGACTTGGTATTACTATAAACACTAAATTTACATCTCGTACACTGTATCGGATTTTTTTTCGTCGTTAATTGTCTTTAGTCTTTTGTATTACACAAGCAAGGTATTTTTGTTACAAGTAGTCAGGCAAAAAAATATATTGTTGTTTTTAGCATAAAAAGACAATTATACATTCCTAACATGGTTTCTAAATTTCATCTTTCATTCTTGTCACCATGCATGCCATTAATCAGTTATCTTGTTTTGTTTCTTTTAGTACACCCCTTACAATTTTTTCTATATTTTTGTGACTTCTACTTTAAGGAGCCACACATATATACATGGAATTTCATTTTTTGATGTGAAACAGTGTTTTAGGAAACATACAAAACATGTTGATGTCACCATCAATATGAAGACGTCTTCTTTATGAAAAAAAGACAAGCTGGTTTTTCTAGGAATAGGAAATCTTACAAGAGGGAAGTATGTTGTAATTGATCAGAAAGCAAGTGTAGTTAAAAGCATTACGTTGTTTCTTCACTAAATGGCAATAATCCAGGTAATAAAACAATGTGTTCTATCAGAAAAACAGAAGAAAAAAAATTTGGGATCACTAGCAGTACAACAGCAAGTTATAGAATAGAATATAAAAAAGGTTTCATGATATCTTGATAGTGTATAATATCCACTTGGTTTTTTTACTTGAGAAATTCTAGAGGATTTTTTCAATGAAGAAATCAATGCGAGCACAGCAACAATAATCGAAAGAGAGAAGAAAAAAAAGAAGTTTCCATTACTTCTTGGGTCGTCGTAAGACTCTTTTCTTGTTCTGTTTTGGTGCTCGATGCTCTCAGGATTGCCATCACGTCACTACTCACAGAAGCACCATTATTTTCAAGACATAGATACCTCTATCCAGAGAGAATTTTATATAAATATCTACCACTTATTTGTTAAGGTACCTACCTAACTGTCGTCCTCCTGCCTGTCTTGATAGTAGTGGTGGTGGTAGTGTGCTCTTAAAATGTGAGTAGAACTAATATTGGGCAGAAAATGAGAGTAAAAAAAAAGTGGACTGCACTTGAGAAAACGACAACGACTTAGACGACGACTTGGACAGAATGAAAAGGAGTAAAAAAGGAGAGGACGACGACGACGACAACGGACGGAATGAGAGGCCAGTCAGAAAAAACCGTGCCGTAGAGTAAAAAAAAGGGCAGAAGAGCAAAAGACCACAACCGACCGTTCTTCTTCAATATTTATTGGAAAAATGCGTCATGCACTTGCTCGTCCATTTATTTTATTTTTTTGCAAAGCGAACTAAAGTTGTATGTCCTTCTTTTGAAGTAATGTGTATGTGTGAAGCACATAATAATACTGTGAAATACTAATAACAATAACATGTACACATATAAAAAATAAAATATGTAGTAATCATAGTAATAACACCACATCATCGCTCAACCTTGGATAAGGGTGGTGGTGGTAAGAAAAAAAATGAGAGATCCCAAAACGTAGCGCGTTGAGAACGAGATAGAAATTGGATAAGTAACTACATAATAATGTTATGAGATCCACGTATTTTGGGAGTTGCACACGGGCATAAACTGTTAACTTAACTATAAGCTCATATATAACAGTGTCCATTTATAACAATAAATATTACAGATTTTTACCGTGGGACATCGATCTCCACTACTTTGGACTGGAAGATGATAAATGTGATGGAATTGTAATAATCAAAAAATGGTTCTCCAAAAAAGTGACCAATATATAAAAATGTTTACATAAAAAGTTCCTTTGCAATGGAGTGCACTGCACACTGCACAGTACCTGCTATTATTTTTTCAACTGTCCGTATTCCAAATCAAGAAGTAGTTTTTGAGACAAAGAAGAATTGTCCTTTCGATTTTTTTAAAAAGAATTGTATTTTTTGTCGAGGCGAAGGACGGGTTATTTTGCTGGTATAAATGTTATTCATATTTTTTTTAAACTTTCTTTACATTTTAGATGCATGGGCAACAGGAGCAAAAGTAGCACCCTTTTTTTACAAAAAAAAATGAAACATTTGTCATTGTAATCGTATTGCAGTGGTTGGTTGGCAGCAGTGCATTGAACTATATAGAATATAGTGACTGGTCTCTTCTCTCTATATATAGAAGTAGGTTGATTTATTACTTTGCCTGTATAATTCATCCACACTTGAATGAAAATCATCAATAAGTTTAATATTGGTATGTTTGTAATATAAGTATGTATAAAAACGCGACTACCTACTTTTTTTTGTCAATCTACAAAACATTACTATGATTGCAAAAAGATTATGTGTGGAAATTGAGACAGCCAAGAAAAAAAGGGGAGTTGGTCTGTAACCCATTTAAAATGGGATGAAATGCATCGCAATGCCACGCCGCGTGATTTACATTTAATGCATCTTCGATCAAGTGAAGTATCAAAAAAAATTATCTGTAATCTGCCCAAACAGATCAGGATCACACTCTCCTCCCCTTTTTATTTTTTGTGGTACTGTATATTCAGTAAAGTAACAATAATGTAATGATTATATAATTTAAATGAAAATATCTCAAAGTTAAAGGGTGATATGCGTGAACAATCAACTGGATTGAATAAAGTGAATTAATTTTTATAAAAAATAATTTATGTTTGCTCTATGAAATAGTTTGGAATGTGTGATGACTTGTGTAGGTAAAAGGGTTTTTTGTCTTTGTCTTTATGACACTTCAATGCTTTTTTTATATTAATTCATGGGAAATTGAAACTATTGAGAATTGAATCTTCATGAATTATCATCACAAAAAGGAAAAATGTTCCACGTGGAGATTTAAAAAGAATGGAGTCCTGAAGAACATTCTGTTTTTTTACCATTCACACGAGTCAAGTAAAGCAACATTACTTCTTTGCTACGAACATGAAAGAGAATGAGCCAAAAGCAATTGCCGTAAGTGGACAAAAGACAAGATCTGGCAGTGGCCCTTTTTCCTTTCCTTTTTTCTGTCTGTCACATGTTTTGAGAGCGTATCTCCGATTCCGATGAAATATCTTAATACATTTTTAGTCTTTCTTGAGGGAAAAAAAAGCGAAATTCCTGGTTTTGTACAGAAGGCCATCGTCCTGCTTGCATTCATTCAGTAGAGAAAAAAATGGAAAATTTGCTTGCAAACCGAATAAAATACTGTTTTACTATAAAAAATTTATTTTACTGAAATTATATGTGATAAAGGGTTAAGATTGTACAGGAAATGAGAAGATAATGCATACATGATATATACACATAGAAATCTAATATTAAAATATATATTTTTTCAACTTGTTTAAATGTAGAAATATAGAAGCAAGCTGTGACAGAACTAGTTCCACATTTTTTTTCATCCATTCGCAGTACAGAACGACAATTCTTTTTTTCCAATCTGGGAATGTCTTTAAAAAGTGTAAAATATCTATCTGATTTGAAAAAAGTTTTTTCAGAGTAAAAAGAAAGGAATGTTCTTGGTGGAAAGTGGAAATACGTAATAAATATGCATTTTATGTTAGGTATATCGTGTGGTTGGTAGACAATCGGAACGAAAAAAAATCGTTTGCTGTTTTTTTTTCTTGTGAGCTGTGAATCGGTTTTTACGGCAGACGTTAGTCTAATGCCACCGCCATCACAGCGGCTTTCGTTTGTTGTCTTTTGTGAGTTGTGAATTGGTTGTGTGGTTGGCGTTGGTCCGCCGCCATGGCTCCTATTTCGCTACAGTGCAGTGTCGTTCTGGTTCTCTAGCCTGTGAGAATACTTTTTTCCTGAACATCAGGTCATTTAATTGCCCTAGACTCGAGGGAAAGGAAGGAAAAATCTAAGCAGTCAGGTATCCAGTTGTAGAAATGGTTGAAAAAAAGTGTGCGATGACGTACGTAATATGTGTGTATTTCTGTAAAAAAGGAACGTTACTGAACTGAACTGACTGTGAGAGACTTGGAGAAAGATGTACATTTATTTTACTCTCTCAGTTCACAGCAGTCGACTCACAAGAGGAGGAAAAGGGATAGTTGTGTAAAGGAAGAAGGAGAACATGGTAAAAAAAGAAGAAGAAAAAGATGAACTAAAAAATCGATAACCATTTCTCCTTATATTTTTCCTCCACTTTTTTCTCACTCTTCTTCTCCTTCAGTGTGTTCCCATGGTGTCGTTTTCATTGCCCTTTTACAATGACAATTGGCAAGAAAAAGTAGGGAAGAAGAAGAGGAAGCAAAGGTCCTTGGTTTATTATGCTTCTCTCTTTTTTTACTTCTTATTCTCGTTTCAAGAGTTTCACAACATCTTTTAAAAACGAGAGAAAGTAGTAAAGTACTAGCTCATCTCTCTTTCTCACAAGCCGTGTGCAAAAGTAGCGAAAATTAAGTTATTAAAATGACAATTGGTCGGTATGGTGGTGGTTTTGTTTTTAAAGTCTTTCACATAGCTTATTCGCTTGCTTGATGAAAATCCAAAAAAAAGTTTAGAAAGTCTCATCAAATTTAAAAGTTTTAGTTTTTTGGTAAATCTAAAAATTAAAAGTAAATATCCATGCCAGTGGCAGACAGACAGTATGATAGGTTTTATAAAGTAGTTCAAACTTTCACTACTTAATAAGGCCATGCACATACACACACAAACCAACAAAACGAAAACCATACCATGCATGACTACTCTTTTTCTTTTCTTTTTTCTAGTCTTCGTGACTACTGGTATTGGTAAGTATGTTCTTGTTGGCCATGCTTTTTACTATGATACATGGAGTGGTAGTAATGTCGACAAGTTTCACAGTGAAAAACTGAAAACGAGACGGAAAAGTGGAATCACCACCATATGATATGAAAGGAAAACTATATGGAACCAAACAAACAAAAATCTGTAACTTTTACTCCTTTTTCAACAAAAGCGCAAGTATTTTACTCCAATTTTCTGCAACTCTCTCTCTTTCTCTCTCTGTATCTATCTATGTGTGTGTTGGTTTGTATGTGTGCCTGCCTTTCACTGTGAAAAAAAGCTACAAAAAAAATTCTGAAAAGAAAAAGAGAAGCATCAGAAGAAGAGCACCAAAAGAATGTTTCCTAGCGAGATTTGAAATATTTACACAAACGATTTCTTCCGACACTCTTGTAAATCTTGTGGGAGCAGCAATTAAGACAGGGACAGAGAATATCTGAAAGCGTATAAATTAGATTTCAAGGGATGTGATGTAAGCATCTTATAAACTATATAAAAAAGACATGGTATGGTGTGTGTTCAAAGAAGAGAGAAATATGGGCTTTGACTGGCAGCAAAAATAAAAAGAGGCGCATCATCATCATTCCCAATTTCTATACTATATTCAACCGAGTCCACATAGTCCACAACAGAAACTAAATGAAAAGACAATTTCTCTAATTCGGTACCTTTCCATTGAAATTTTGCTTAACCACACACTACTCACCTATATTATAACAGTTTGCCAGTCAGCAAACTTGTAAATATACTTTTCCTTCCATTTATATCTTATGTATCTCTATCAAATTATAGCGAATGCTTTCCACTTCCACCCAAGTGCTTCTACATTTGTATGTATTTAGTGGACTCAGTTTTCGAGTATCTCTCCACTACACACTACACCTTCGTCGCGTCACCTTATACACTTTACTTTAGGGCAGTATTCTCTCGAGAGGCTCAAGAAGAGCAAAAAGATTTTTGTCTGCAAATATGGCAAAAAAAAATTTTCACCACAGATTTTACTTTTTTTACTACAGCAGTTATGTGTAGAGATATTTAACCTTGTGTGTATATGCTCATTTGTGCGTGTGTGTGTGTGGTTTAAATGTTTAAACATTTTCCCTTGTAAATCCAGTTTATCCCTGAGCTAATCTTTTGTAATCCCATAAAAATTGTCGTGAAGAAAAAGGCGATGAGATAACATGTGGTCCTCTTCTCAGATAGATAAAGATAGGGAGGAAAATGAATTAAGAAAAAAACAGTGGAATGATGCTTACGCATGCATGCACCCATTCATACCTACACACACACCAGTTTAAATACCACCAAAAACTCATATGACATAAACTAACATTTTGGCTGCATAATTTTTTAAAGAAAGTTGGGTAAAGAAACTAGGAAAATGCTAATGGTGTCGTAACATTGATCTTCATTCAGTTTTATCGGAAAACCCAACATTCCTTTTTGGTTGTTAATGGCTTCTGACTGGCTGATATCTTGTAAGCAACCGGGCGAGAAATTTCCTTCAAGATTCATTCAATATCAGTCGAGAAAAAAATATATATTGAAATTTAATCTCACCTTTAAATTTAATCTTTAAACTTTTTTTTACAAAAGGAATTCTCCAAGAATCCCTTATCCTTTTTCCTTATTTTGTCATTGAACTGCTCATTATTCTAATCCGGAAGTTGCCATAATATTTTCGTTTGTCAAAGTCAAAACGTTTATATAAAATGCATATCGATTACATTGCAAAGAAGAAAAATAATAATGAGAAAGATTAAATCTTTTACTTGTTATTCACAAATTCAATAAAAGTTTCTGGTTTTGTTATTTTACAGATATCACAAGACGGAAAGACGACTGGGCGGCTTAAGCCACTTAGAACGGAATATATGACAAGCAGGTAAGCAATCCAAATCTAATGCCAATCGAATCAATAAAAACTAAATAATATACAGCGCTTTATCTATACTGTATACTATATTGCATGGTCGCTTTCATTTTATTTACACGTCATTGTCTATGCAATCACCACCACATTGTCAATGATGGAACTGATGATAATGATAATCACTTCTTCTTTTTTCTTCTTCATTCCTCTCCTCGTGGCTTCCCTCGAAGCAATTTTTTTTTTCTGTTTTGTATACTTTTCAAACTACTGCATGATGATGGCTTATAATGATCTAGCAAAAAAAACTTGTGAATGAATATGAAACAAGTTTCTCATCAGCAGAATCGTCATCGTTACCATTCCCCATCATCGACGACGTAATCAATTATTTATATTCTTTTGTTTCATTCTTGATTATGTCATCGTACAACTCTAATCAACCAACATATTGCATAGAGCAACACATGCAACCCAACTCCGCATAAAAACTGCATTATCGAAAAAAAACTAAACAGAAAGTTACCTCCAGCTATTTAAATATATTCATTATGACAACAAGCCAATGAATTCGCATTATGAAAAATTATTCACTTTAAAAAACTATCAACATTTTAATGTACAGTTAGTTTGTTCAAGTAAATTCATAATCATCACAACATAACATTCAACAGTTTCACCAAACATTACACTCAATCAGTGTAGTGGTAGCAAAAATTAAGAATAGTCTTGTTCTCCTCCCATAAACATCATCATAATCAGCGGAAAATATTAAAACATGTTATGCTTCCATTGTTATAATATGCAAAGGAAAAAACTACCCATCTCACACAAACGAGCTAACTGGCAGGTTCGTTAGTGAATTAAAATAAAATTTACGATCATATTGCTACTACTTTATTTTCCATTTGCACAAAGTAAGTCAGTGGCAAAATGGCAGTATAATGAATGTTTTTCTTGGAGGGATGATGATAATATTTCACAGCACATAAGGCACACATCATACATCTTAACAAGTAACCCTTTTTTATCATTAAATAACTACGTATCAAGACAGCATACCACAAAAACTTAACAACTGAAATACAAGGACGAGGACGACGGACGAGATTGAAAAGTGTCTAGAACACTTTCTCTGCTTCTGGTGGTGGTGGTGATGGTGGCGGCGGCAGCATGTATGCTGATGATGGTGAGGATGATGATGACAGCATAAAAAGTCATGTTCATGTACTTCATTTATTTCAGGCATGATTTGGCATGACAGGCAGATGACAGTTTTGTGCTTTTGTCTCATCTCCCTTCTTTTTAACAAGGTTTTCTTTCCTTCACACTACACCACTACCACTTGTTTTAGCACAAAATGGTTTTGAGAGTAAGAAAAAAGAAGATACCCAGAAGAAATGAAGACGTGAAGAAAAAAAAGTGAAAAATGAATAAAGATGCAATAATTTTTATGGTTGAGGATGAGGCTGATGATGATGATGATGGGGATGGTATGTAGCGTGTTACATGTACAGCAACAAGATAAAAAGATTTTTTTATTTTGCAAATGGTGATAAAACCGAGTTGTTTTGTTGTTAGACAGAAATTCAAAGACAATTTTAGTTTTTTATAACTTTTTGGCGTGTTGCTTGAATAAAAGCGGAATGGCAGTAGTTGCTTTTCATGTGTTAATGATATCGTTACTTTTGGCTATTACCATTGTAGGACGACTACTCTTGTGCCGTGAGAGAGAGAGAGAGAGAGAGAATGAATGTATCTGCCTGCACAAGTACAAGTGTGTGTGCGCACAAGTAAAGTAACAAGAACTTAATTACTAAAAGGTTTGTTTCACAACTCTTTCTTCTCTCAGAGCCTCAGACTCAGACATTCCCTTCTTTTGCCTGAGAGATAGAGATAGAGAGGGATGGGGAGAAGAGAAGACGACTCCTTGCAAACAGTGCCATTAGTCTTCTGGTTGAGAATTTTATGGATTTTTTTTTGTTATTGTGAAATACGAGGAGGATGGTCGTTTTGAGAAAATGGTGGTGCGGTGATAGTAAAATACAGAGTAACTAAGATGTTTTATTTAGATCTTTATTTAAGTAAGCAGTGGTAGAAGTAGAGAGGATATTCATCTTGGCAAAAATATTTCTTTTAAGATGAGAATGATGATGATAATGATGACAAAGAGGAGGTAAAAAAGGAAAAGGTGGGTATTTTTGTTTATGTATATTATCTATACTAAAAGACTTGAGACCTTTGCAAAATATTTAGACAAAAAAGAGAGAACTTTGCTGAACTTTTCAGAAGACAGCTTTCAAATCGTTTGGTTTTTTTTCGAAATGATTTTTTACGTTAGAGCTAGACACAGACATGCAATGAAGATAAAGCTGGTGACGGTGACGAAGATGATGGTGATGGTGGAGGCAGTCAGAGCATTAGTTGTAGTCGTTTTTACTCCTACTTTTTTGAACATGATCATGATGATGATCATCATGATCACAATCAACATCTTTGTTCTATTAGTTTAGGTTAGTCAGGGTATAACGCATAGAGGTTTTCGATGTATTTTTGTGATGTGATTTTGCAGTAGTGTAATTTGTAGCAGAAAATTAATTTATTTTCGCATTTCTTCCTTTCCTTTCTCGAATAAATGGGATATCAAGTGATCAAGTTGAGTGAAGAGGCACAAAATAGGTAGGTATATTTTCATTATTTGCGTTGAGTCTTGTCGAGTCTAGCATCCAACCAAAGCATAATATGGCTGGCTGTATGACCAAGTAAATAAGTTTGCTATTGTTAAAGACATAAAAAGCCTACAAAAGTAAAATTCATAAAGATCACAAGCAAAACAGAACAACAATAAAGAAGTATAGTAAATGCGTAAAAGAATAGTAAAATAGTATCAAAGGCGAAAAACTTTGATTCAGTTTTATCTACTAAAAACGAAATGATATCATTAGAATGGCAATGCTCCTGATGTTGTGTACAATACACAGTCAGTCATACACAACAACAAGCAACGAAAAAGAAAATTTCCCTTTTAATTCTCAACAAAAATAAATTAACAAAATAGAGAAAACCAAGATTAATGGAAAAGGACAAACACAACAAAACTACTCACTTCTCAAGCTACTGCGCGACTAACTACCAAAGGTCCCATTTTCCAATGGCCCTTTTGTGCCAATTCACGTGTAGTAATTGTAGCTTCATAATCATCCCTTTGCTAATACACACAAACAATGTATTAGATTTTCTATTTGTTTTTACACAGGATATTTCATGGCTAAAAGCAGAGAGAATTAGCACACAGAAGTACAACCACAGTAGAAGTAGATATGCGTTTCGTTGAGTTTTACTACTTGTATTTCATTTTGTACTGGTTTGTAATTTAATTCATTGATGATGAAAACGCAACAAGCAAGTCTTTTGAGTGTAGGTACATAATTTTCGTTGTGTATGTTTTTGTAATTATGACGCTTGGTAGCGCAGTTTTGTTGAAGTTGATGACGGTCAGAGTGCGATATTACCCGGGCAAAATTGATAAAACCCAACCCACGTGGGTAAAATGGGTTTAATGGGCAATATGG